>JANQBM010000007.1:30765048-30780196 GCA_025594535.1 Erythroxylum domingense | reverse complement strand
TTGCAACAACCTAAACAAGGAGAAGAAACAAGAAAAGAGGAGAAACAAAAGGTAAAAGTTTTATATTTCATGTTCTTATATATATGTATATGCATGCATGTATGATTATGTTTTTCCAGATTGTTATAGTGTCAAAATCTAGATTCCAACACTTCCACTGCATACGAATGCATGTGACACATTTAACCATGGCAAACCTAACAGTTCCATCATATCAAGCCAAATGCCTTCGAAACTACAAGATCTAGGGAGTTTCATTATTCCATGTGTTGTTGGTGATTTTGAATTTTCTAAATATTTATATGATTTAGGTGTAAGTATTAATTTGATGCCTTTGTCTATTTTCAAAAAACTGGGACTAAGAGAGGTTAAGCTAACATCCATGCTGATTTAACTTGCGGATTAATCAATAAAAAGGTCATTTGGAGTTATGGAGACGTATTGGTAAAAGTGGATAAATTTATAATTCCCATTGACTTTGTTGTGTTGGATTTAGAAGCTGATAAGAACTGTCCATTGATTTTGGGTAGGCCCTTTATAAATACTGGTAGGGCATTAGTTGATGTGCATAAGGGGAAGCTTATGTTGAGAATTGTTGATGAGCAGGTTGAGTTTAATATGACAAAATCTTTGATGAAACTTATGGATGGAAATGTGTGTATGAAAATTGATGTTATAGATGAGTGTGTGAAGGAGATTAAAGAGGAAATCGATGAAATAAATGAAGTGCACAGGGATGAGAGTGTAAAAGAAGAGGAATTATATGAGGAAGTTGACATAGAGAAATTGGAGAGAACTGATACACTTACACTACCTTTTATTATTAAGCCATCCATTTTAAAGCTTAAACCCTTACCTTCCCATTTAAGATACACCTTTTTAGGGAAGAACCATACCTTACCCATCATTATTTCTAACCAATTAGAATATGAGCAAGAAAAGAAAGTGGTGGAGACTATTAAGAAAAGGATGAGAGCTGTGGGTGGCAAATTTATGATATTAGGAGGATTAGCCCCAATATAGTGATGCATAGGATCAACCTAGAAGAAGGATGTAGAACTGTGAGAGAAAGATAGAGAAGGTTAAATCAAAACAAGCAAAAGGCTGTGAAGAAGGATGATTACTAGATTTGGGGTACCTAGGACAATTATAAGTGATGGGGGGAGTCATTTTTGTAACAAACCATTTGAGACCCTTCTAAAGAGATATAATGTTCATCATAGAGTAGCTACCCCTTACCACCCTCAAACTCTTGCTCAGATGGAGGTGGTGAATAGAGAGCTAAAAAAGATTTTAAAGAAGACAGTGAGCACCTCGAGGAAAGATTGGGCTTTGAAAATGGACGACGTGTTGTGGGCTTATAGAACAACTTTCAAAACTCTTATAGGCACAACACCATACCAACTTGTGTATGCCAAGGCTTGCCACCTACTAATGAAGTTAGAGCATAAAGCCTATTGGGCAATCAGGAAATTGAACATAGATTGGAAACTAGTAGGAGAAAAGAGATTGTTACATCTAGATGAGTTGGAAGAGTTAAGATATGATGCCTATGAAAATGCCAAGCTATATAAAGAAAGGGCTAAGAAGTGGCATGATGACCACATTAAGAAGAAGGAATTTAAAAGTAGAGACTTGGTACTTTTGTTCAATTCAAGACTTCGGTTATTTCTCAGATAACTCAAGTCAAGATGGAGTGGACCTTTCAAGATTCTTCAAGTGCTTCTCCATGGAGCTTTGGAGTTGGAAAATGACAAGGGATAAATATTTAAGATCAATGGACATCGTTGTAAGCCATATTATAGAGGGACATATCCACAAGAAAGGGAAGTTATCTCCTTCCTTTCTTCTACTCTTTTATGAATATATGAGGAATAGTCAAGTTAATGACCTAAACTTAGCATGCTTATTTTCTTTTGATTGTTCATTTTAACTTGTTTGTTTGATTTATTCAGTTGTGATCATGTTTGATTTAAGTTTGATTGATGTTTATTTATATTTTGTTTGAATTTTAACTTGTTTTTATCTTCAAATTTCTTGTTGATAATATTATTTTGATGTGTTTGTAGGTTGTGGGATCATTGAGAATGCATGCTAGGCTTAGAAGATGGTTTAGAAGTGAAAGAATTACACCAACCCATGATCATAGGAATTGGTGTGATTCCCACGATCATGGGTTTTTTGGAGGAAATGATGGGTATTCCCACGATCGTGAGAATTCCCTCCGAGAGAATTTTTAAGTTTCCCTCCCCTTTCTTCTTTCATTCATTCTTTAAAATTCACACCTTCTCTCTCTAACCTACAAAAACTCTTCTCCCACTCTCTAAAATCTTTCATCTTCCTCTAGATTCTTGGTATTTTCTTCATCTCTTTTCATAAATCTTTCAATCCTTTGCTTTTATCATGCATTAATCATTCAAAAATACAAGAATTTAGGTAAGATTAATTTTCTCTCTCTTAAAAACGAGCTCATCCCTTTCTTTATTACTTTTGTAGATTTTCATCTTCTAATGGCACTAAAGAAGATGGCAGCTCAGAAACCGACTGATGAATTGCGCCTTCAAGTCTCTGGTAAAGGTAAATCCAATTTGTCGGCAACTTTTCATGCCCCATTTCCCATTTATTCAGAGGATCAAGGTATGCATTTACGAGACCTTAGATATAAGGAATTAATCAATCATCGTTACTTTGATTTTGAATTATTAGAAACCATAGGAGTGTGACAGAATGTTAAACAATTAGCTGCAAACTTAGGTTGGAATAGTTTCATTCATTGTGATGTGCCTATTTACCCTATGATGACTATAGAGTTTTCACTACAGTATGTTATAGCCCAAAAATGGATATTTTCTGGTTTAGGTTAGCTGGCAATGTTTATAAATTGGATTATAATGTCATTCGTTCACTTTTTGATTAGTCAAACACTAAAGTTTTAGATGATCACGATGACTTTTATTTGGATGATTATTAGAAAACTCTAACGAGTGAAGAAAATTTTGACTCTCAGAATTCACCAAACACTTTAATCTATAGTTCCGAGCATTTACTTTTATATAAATTTATGTGCTTAATGGTGTTTAATAATAATAAAAGTAATAAATGCTCAGCCAAAGAATTTTTATTTCTATAGTACATAGATCGAAAAATAAAAATCAATACGCCTTATAGGATTTTTCGATCAATAGTGAGTGTTGTGAATAAAAATAGCTCTTATCTTGGCATTTCTCATATTGTAACTACTTTAACTTTGTTTTACAACCTTAATGTGAAAAATGTGTGTACAACTTAATGCGATATATTTGACATATCTTATTGGATGCGCTCTGAGATTTTGGAGCTCCATTATATGGAACTTCGAAATCGTCAGACACATACTGCAGTGAAAAATAGGATGGGCAAAGATACAGATGGCCTCTAATTAGCAGCAAATGACATCGCAACTCAACAAGCTTGGCACCTAAATACGGCAAGTCCACAGGGAGTAGCGGCACTTGAAGAAGAAATTCCTCAAGTTCTTTCAGAGGAATAATTTTGAAGTTCTTTCGTTAATACTGTCACCACCACAATCCTCATAAGCCTTTTCTTACCCTATACTTTTAATTTGTGTTTTTTGTTAGTTTCATGTCTTTTGTTTGGTTTGATTTCTTTTGTTTGGTTTGCTATCATTTTTTTGTTTGGTTTGCCATTATTTTTGTTTGGTTTGATTTCATTTTCTTTATTTTATGGTTGCCTTGTCACATTGAGGACAATGTGTTCTTTAAGTGTGGGGAGGCAACACTTGCGTTGTCAATTGCATTCTGTTAAATAGGATGCATATTTAGGCATATCATGTTGTTTTATGTAAGTGATGGAAATGCACTTGAATCATTTTGATGGGTATTGCCATGAGATTCTGTCATGCTAGTTGGAATAATATATGAATTGAACTTGGATTAGACTACTTGAGTAGAAAGTGAACCATGTTGAGTGATGAAAAGTAGTTGGTTACATAAGCTTACTCACAATTTGACATTTGACCAATGAGGTAGTATAGAGATGCATAATGAATTTTTATTTGAACCAATGTGAGGATTGAGCCTATATGACTCCATCTATAGTTATTTTATTTCTTTGTTGTGTAATGCTTCCTTAGGATATTGCCTTCAGAACTTGTTTTGAATGGGTTTGAGTATATTAGATGCATACTTAATAGAGATTATTAAGGTCCTTTTTGTGTTAACCCTTAGCTTAAATGACCTACCCTTGTACTATCCTTTTCTATCCCTGTTGAGTCTTAACCTTTTATTTCTTGAAAATACCAAAAAAATTTAAAACCTGAAACCCCATTAACCTAACCATTCACAAGCTTAGTAGAGTATTAAGTAATGCATTAGTTGAGATGATCGTGAAAAATTTTACCGAGATGAGATGAACGTACTTCTGCTTATGGATCACATTGTATATAGTTGCTATTTTATTCATAGTTTCTTCCATATATTAAGAAAAAGAAAGAAAAAAGAAAAAAAAGAGGAACAATTAAGTAACATTAATTAATAAGTGCAGAATGGTAGCTTAGTTACATTTATGTATCTCGGAGTTATGTTTTGTTATCCCCTTTACCCACCTTTTACTTTACAAAGGCTTATGTTAAACTCTTTTCTCTCTTTACCCACCTTAACCCTTACCACATTACAACCCTAAATAAGTCCTTTCGATCTATTTATGCATGCAATCATTGTAGAGGATAATTGGTGTATTAGCAAGCCTATGGTAGTGTAGTTTCCTATAGGAAGTTTGAACGAAACACTAACCATCCAACACTTGAGAGAAATGAGTGAAATTGTAAGAAAGATTCATTTTGCATCTATACTTATCTTTGAGTGATGGTTCCATTTGTTGAGTTTGCTTATGTACAATAATGAAAAAGTAATCTTTGATCTTTGTGAAACTAAAGTGATATAATTGATTGATTGTATTTATTTTGCTTGAGGACAAACAAAGATTTAAGTGTGGGGAAGTTGATAGTTGTGCATCAGTCTATGATTTTCTAAGTATTTGGCATGTGTTTCTTGCATAATAGTTGATTATTATTGTATTTTAGGATTCATTTTGTATGTTTTTGTTTAGTTTATTTTCATTGTTTTTCTTTTATGTTTAATGTTAATTTAGAGTAAGAATTGCTCGCTGGAGACCAAAGAGGAGAAGAAAAGAAGAAGGATTCTGCTGCAAGTTCCCATGATCATGGGAATCATGTCAATTCCTACGATAAAAGAGGTTCAATTAAATTTTAGGTTTTTGGGGCTATATAAGATATAAAACTCCCATGGAAGGAGGACGTGATACCTCTGTAAAGAAGAGCCTCCTTGAGTAAAAAATACAGATTTTGAATCTTAAGGAAGATGAAGATTCAAGGATTATCAATAACAATTGGGAAAATAGCACATCAATACCAAAATTTCTAAATTTTGGCAAAGAAGAGAAGGACTTTTCTTTATTCAATTTTCTATCAATTTTATCTTTTCTAATCTTTGTAAGATGAAATATTTGAATGTTGGTGATATTATAGAGACCATGAGTGGCTGATTTAGTTTTAGAGATTACTTTTGAACTATTTTGTTAAACTCTTATTTTATTGAATTGAATGAAAGTTGTCTTTGATGATTGTTGAATATATTCATATACCTTACAATAAATTGAAAGATTGAGTAGGGTTATTTGTGAAGGATTATACAACGAGAGTTGGCAACCTATATACTTATATTCGTCACATTAATTGATTAGTTAGAAAAGAGATCTCTACTAATTCAATTGATCACTCATAGGATAACTTAATAACTAGTTAAATTGGTGGAGTGATTGGGTAGGTTGAGAGATCGCTTAATCAACTTCATTTAATTTGATTAGGGACAATTAATTACACCTTGAGAGATGATAGTTAATATAATTAGACATCTTAAGTGAGACACAATTCAATTAATAAAATAAAAGGGAGACAAGATAGGGAGAAGTGATCTCTAGTTATTAAATTCTTGAATTCTAATTTTCTATATTTTGGTATTATTTATTGTTCATTGTTAGTCATTCAATTTTTCAGTTATTCTCATTAAACATTTCGTTTCTTAAAGAAAGTGTAATTTGAATTAAGTGGTATTTAGGCATCAATCCCTGTATGATCGATATCTGCTTTTTAACTATAAGTCACGACCCATATATTTGCAGTTTTTGAGCGTAAAATAAATAGACTGTTTTGCAAAATCAATCAACACACACATCATCAACTTGAAGAATATAGTCAAACCGGTATAGATTGAAATAAAAAAAGCGAGAATATGTGTATGAATATATGGTGGGTTCAATGATATACAGGTGCTAATATTCCATGGGAGCAAACGTGGTCGGAACAAGTACTACAATTTTGCATGCGTGAGCATGCTATTTTGGGAAAAAGTCATCACCAACATAATTTGGACAACTACCCTTCAATAACGGCATCATCTCTAGCCTTAAACCAGGAGAGAGAAGCTAAATTTTCGTAGAACAAAAGGGCTCAATATAGAAAGTAAAAAAGACAAGACACAGAGGATGTTTATGTTGTCTTGATAACCAGGCTACGAGGACAAACTGATCTGTTTCTGTCATCCAGAGGGGAAGGAACTACAGGAGGGTGTCAACTTCTGTTTTCTCTGTGCATCCCTTGGGATCTTAAAGCATATATACGTATTTGTATATGTATATATGTTAAGAAGATAATACCAAGGGCTTGCCATTTCTATCATTGCGGTTTCTGGGTTGCTGTTACTTTCTACTCTCTGTGGAAGATTGCCGAGGGAAAACAGCAAGAACTACACATTGCATAAGATTAGATCATGGGAAAGCAGAATGGAGGAAAGAAAGAAGATAGAGTGGTAGTGGCCATAGACAAAGATAAGGGAAGCCAATATGCTCTTAAATGGGCTGTTGATCATCTTCTCACCAGAGGCCAGACAGTGACACTTTTGCATATCAAGCAGAAGTCGTCATCGACCCTTGCTTCAAGTATGATGCCCTTTTCCTTTTCAAGCCTTATTCATCTTGTTATTTGTAGTAGGAAATTGAAATTGTTCTTTAATCTAGAGACATTACGATGTTCATAGATCCATACATCCCAGGATTTAAAAATGAGACCAAATCCACCGGTTCGACTAAAATAAATATGAATTGGCTTGATTTTTAGTCCGGTTAGAGTTTATAATCCTTTTAAAAGAAAATTGACAAGTTAAATAATACCTTGGATAGTTTTCTTAAAAGAAACGATCAATTTTCTTGAGAAAAACCGGCTGGCTTTCTTGAAAAATGAAGGACCAAAATGTTTAAAAATGAATAACACAAAAAAGAGAAAATAAATTAGCATTTATTGTTTTTTTTTTCCAGAATTGCTATGTATTAATTAGGCAATTCACAAGTCTCCTTTTTCTTAAGACAAGATATACTTTTTTCTTTCATTCTTTATTAGCTTTAAAAGTCTTTTAATATATTTTTGACTTCTCAATGAATTTATTGTTTTTTTTGCAAATTTATTGTTTTTTTTTCAACTCTCTCACACAATATAACTAATAAATTATATTTTCAAAATTTATATTATTTGCTCATCTTTTTTAAATTTTAATTAAAAATTGTTTTAAATTATTGTTGATAAAAAATAAGTTACTATTTTTATCCTTAAAAATATTAAATTTGTTTAATTTCACTAATAAATTATATTTGTCAAAATTAGGTTCTTTATTTATCTCTTTATATTTTAATTAAAAAATTTTAAATTATTATTGTTAAAAACTAATTGTTATTTTTATTATAAATTTGTTTAATAAATCAAATTAATAATTAGTATATATAAGTAATTTTGTGTAAGATAATTTAAGCATGTGTTAAAAATAATATTTAAACTATAAAGAAGTATGTTTAAAGGAAATTTAAAAAGTTATAATAAAGTTAGAATTATTTTGGTTGACTTTCTTTAAACATACTTCAATTTTTAGGAATATTTAAATAAATAATAATATAATAATAATATAATAATAATATTAATAATAATATTATTATTATTATTATTTTAAAATTTATATTAGATTCAATCTTAGTTTTAATTATTATATTTATTATTAGTTTATTATATATTATTAGGCATTATTATTGTATTTTTTATTTCAATAAAATATTTTATTTTATCCTATATTTTTACTTATTTTTGTAATGTTTATTTCTTATTTATTATATACTAGTTTTATAAAAGTTTAATAATGGTTGAATTTTAAACTTTTTTTTTTTGACAATTTCGATTTTTAAAACATTGATCCCAAAGGTGCACTCAATGAGGACGAGGCTGCAAAATCAAGTAATAAGAAAGTAGCCGAAAGCCTAGCCAAAGAGCTGTTCCTCCCATTCCGTTGCTTTTGCACCAGAAAGGATGTAAGTTGTTTTACTTCACCTCCATCAAAATTCATGCATACTTTTCCCAAGAAACAATAATTTCTGATCAAAGTCTACCAATAAAAAGTTCATCTATTGTATGCTACGCACAACTGACAATTGATTGCTGGTGCAGATAAAATGCACAGAAATCATAGTGGAGGACACAGATATATCCAGAGCGATTCTAGAATTTGTTGAATCCAATGTAATGGACACTCTGATACTAGGTTATCCATCAAGAGGCGGCTTCGTCAGGTATGACAATTCACTGTTAACGGCCAAGGTATGAGATAGGAACAACTTAACAGGAAAATTCATCTTACTGTGAACCTTCTATAATCCTTCTCAAATGGAAACCACTTATGGTCTCATTGTGTAGTATCTGTAATGAAATTTTTACGCAACTGGAACCATAAATGCTGTATCAGAAAGGAATCTATGCAATTCATGCTCAGGATTAGGGAGAAAGAATATTGGCAGACATCTCAAACTTCAAAAAACGAGCTGTGATGATATATCGTAGGTTTCATTAAACTCGAAAAAGATGAATTCCAGAAAAAGATATAATAATATGATCATCTCTTACTGTGCAGAAGATTCAAGACTACAGATGTTACAACAAGCGTGTCTAAAGGGGCACCAGACTTCTGCACAGTATATATCATTAACAAAGGAAAGATTTCCTCTGTGAAGTCTGCTACAGCCCCCCCACCACTAAGGCCTTCCCCTCTTAATCAACTGGAGAGTAAATCAAGCAACATTTCTGATGTACATGAAACACTCTCCAGGAGCAGTCAAATGTCCAAAGGTACACTTCTGCAGTCGACATCGTCAAATTTTCATCTATAAGTTCATCTTTGCTCACATTTTGCATACTCTAATCCTTTAACAGGATCAGAGAGATCATATGGATTTGGCTTCAATGAAGATGCAGAAATCAAGTATGCTCAGATAATTAGATTCCTATTTTCACAAAAGTCTCTGCTTTGCTGTAGAATGATCTGATCACCTAATTAATGAACTAATTGTATAACCACACGAGCAGGTCACCGTTCACCAGGAGTAGAGGCTCAGTTGGCAAACCATATGAGCCATCCATACCAGATACTGACATATCATTTGTGAGCAGTGAAAGACTGAGCATTGATCACATTTTTCCTTCTTTCTGTGATTCAGAATCTGGAATGACACCTAGGTTTTCAAGTGGCTCAGAATACGACATTAAAAGTATCGGATCACCATATTGTGGAAACAAATCATTTGACATTAGTTCACAGCATAATTTCTCGTCAAGCTCGCAGGACAGTGGGAGACTGTCTTGTTCTTCACAGAACATTGTAAGAACTTGCACAAACTTTTAGAAAAAAAAAGCATGGTTAAATATGTCAAAAAAAAAAAAGAAATAATATATCCATCGTTTTGCTCCCTGAAATGGTCTTAATAGGAATCCACTGGGGAGCACTATAGAAAATGCCATGACCAAGGGCCTGCCTCGCATGCTGTAGATTTCTCGAGAAAATTCTCTTATCAATTTTCTCTGTGCAAGGTTCCTTTGGAACATTGTATCTTCACTAGTCCTTAAGAATATGGCAGTAATTATCAGCATCTAAATTAATTCAAAACATTTCTAGATATATTTTACAAAAAAAAAGGAAAAGAGAGGTTGAGAACAAACGTTAAGGAACAAGATATGCATATGTCCACATAGATATTTACAAACACATTTAAAAGATCACACAAATATGTTGCTGATGACTCATGTATGATTCACTCAAAATCTACAGGAAGATGTCGAGTCTGAGATGAGAAGGCTAAGACAAGAGCTTAAGCAAACAATGGAAATGTACAGTTCAGCATGCAAGGAGGCACTTACTGCAAAACAGAAGGTATTGACAGTGAAAATTTTCTTTAAGCCAAATGTAAAAGCTTGGTTCTCATAAAAATGTGAATCTTTTGGACTAAACCTTGTAAATTCTAGTTCAAAATGAATGTACGCAGGCAAGAAGTTCATAATTTTATAGCCAGTATTCACACTCTAGTCAAACTAGCAAAGAAGCTTAATATAAAATGCTAAGCCATTTAGGTCTATAAAGCACAAGTTAAATGGTTTGGCGCACACATGCTACCAGTTACTTCAGACCCTGTTCTCTTGAAATTTCCTCACAGGCCAAGGAACTTCACCTGTGGAAATTGGAAGAACAACAAAGATTGGAAGAGGCACGATTAGGGGAGGAAGCTGCACTTCAACTGGTAGAGAAAGAGAAAGCAAAGTGTAAGGTAGCAGTCGAGGCAGCTGAAGCAGCTCAGAGGATTGCTGAACTGGAGGCACAAAAAAGAAGGAAAGCAGAAATGAAAGCTTTCAGGGAAGCTGAGGAGAAGAAGAAGGCAATACAGTCATTAGAGAATAAGGACATTAGATACCGGAGATACACTATTGAAGAGATTGAAATAGCAACAGAGAACTTCTCAAATTCTCTAAAGATTGGGGAAGGAGGTTATGGACCAGTTTACAAGGGTTATCTGGATCATACATCAGTCGCAATAAAAGTTCTGCGTCCAGATGCAGCTCATGGACGTGCACAATTTCAGCAGGAGGTTTGGAAATTCCTACAAGGATTCTTATATACACACATTGGTCATAGTTTGCTGGCTTTCGAATTTAGGAAATGGCTAAAAATTCATCAAAGCTATCGGGTTTATCAGTTTTTCAAGTAAAAAAGTGAATTGCATATTAACTTTAGCTTGAATGAAAAAGAAAATTCTTACAGGCTTAAAATATCTCTGCAGGTGGAAGTTCTATCTTGCATAAGACACCCAAACATGGTTCTCCTCCTTGGAGCCTGCCCAGAGTATGGTTGCTTAGTGTACGAGCATATGGCTAATGGAAGTTTAGATGACTGCTTATTTAGACGAGGGAGGACTCCACCTCTTTCTTGGCAAGTAAGGTTCCGCATAGCTGCAGAAATAGGCACTGGCCTTCTGTTCCTTCATCAAACTAAGCCAGAACCACTGGTGCATCGCGACCTGAAACCTGGCAACATTTTGCTCGACCGTAATTATGTTAGCAAGATTAGTGATGTTGGCTTGGCAAGGCTTGTTCCTCCATCTGTTGCCGACAGCGTTACTCAATACCGCATGACATCGACAGCTGGAACATTCTGCTATATTGATCCTGAATATCAACAAACCGGAATGCTTGGGACCAAATCAGATATTTACTCGCTTGGTGTCATGCTGCTACAAATAATAACGGGCAAGCCACCGATGGGTTTAACTCATCATGTTGAAAGAGCGATTGAGAAAGGAACTTTTTCTGAGATACTTGACCCAAATGTTCCAGACTGGCCTGTAGAAGAGGCCTTAAAGTTTGCCAAATTAGCTCTGCAATGTGCAGAACTGCGACGAAAAGACAGGCCAGATCTTGGAAAGATAGTCTTGCCAGAGCTGCAGAGGTTGAGTGATCTTGCCGAAGAACATATGCCAAACCTCATGTCTGCATACAACACAGGAAGCTCACTAAGTCAGAGTAGTGTTTCCACAACAGTAAGTTCACTCAATAAGTTGCTTAACTTCAAAATGCTGTTGACGATTAACTTTTGTAGAACACAACATTTACAAAATCTCATGACATCACACAGCACCTATTGGTAGTGTAAACATTTAAAGATTAATTTATTTCCTTGTTTAATTTCTAGGAAGTAATGAGTGACAATCAATCTGGATATGATAGCTCAAGAAGCCGCTCTAGCACATCATCTTATGGAGGAAGAAAATAGAAGTAAGTTTCAGCAGCAATTTTAGTCCTTGTAAAAATGATGTATTCAAATCCTGGAGTTGTTTTTTTTCGTCTGCCCTGAAGCACTAAATCTGATGAATCCGGTCCAAAGTGGCAGTTATTGAGAAGCCAATAGAGCTGTCAAATTCCTTAGTTGGTCATTTCATACCTGCATTGAGGCTATGTTCTATACGTATTGATGAAACTTATTTCATGTCTCGAAGATTTTATAAGAAATTTAATACTGTTCTATGCTTGCAATTCTAAAGAAAAGTATGATTCCCATGATAGAATACAGACTTGTCAAAGTCCTGGAACCAATTCAGAAGAATGGAACTGTCCGATTTCACACCGTGATCGATCTACTGACTAATAATCATCATTTCCTAGTAGCAATTATGCCAGATAACCATGCGCCTTTCAAAGTCACTGATCTTTGGGCATATTTCCTCCTGATAGTAAACAGATCCTTGATAAGATCTTTGTCTCACCAGTTCCCAATGTCAGCTTTATCCCAAAGTGGATGCCTATCCCAAGTTTAAAAAACTAATTCCTCAATTCATCTTGCCTAAGAGACAACTTTTGACCATATGGATCGAATAACTGAAAAATGTGAACAACGGCATTTGGTAATATGCACGTATCTGGGAGAAAGCTAATACCTTAATACTGAAGACGAAGTATCAACTCCAAGATTTACATACTAACATATCTATAAAGCTAGATTCGACCAACTAGAGAGGATATGTTCATAAATTCACAAGACCGAAAATTAGTAGTTCCAAAAGATCTAATTACTTCGGTATCGTTTCCTGAGAAATATTGCAATGAGTTTTTTTTTTTCTTTTAGAGAATGAATATGGATTTTTACTATGCAAACTAGTATAGTACAAAAGACAGTTGGATATTAATCAAATTATTTGGACTAAAGATTTCACCAAAGTCTAATGTCCATGGTGATAGAGAACTGTAGATTTTTTGCAAATAAGGCCGTTCTGATCTAGTTAATGATTTTATCTTTAAGCTAATATGGATCCTCTTAAAGGTTGGAAAAGTGCCTATGGTTTTGTTCTTTCCAAAGGAAGTAGATGGTAGTAATGAATGCAGCTTTATAGAGAATCGCATTAGGCCTCCCTTTTGCAGAAGTATTAATATGTCACGACCTAAAACGAGCGCATGATTGATAGGTATAACCTGAGGTTTGAAACCTCATATCACACGTAAGCCTATCATTAGCGACAAAATAAATTCAAACTTCAAGTACGCAACAAGTTCATACAATACAATAACAATAGTTCGCGTTAGAAAGAAGTTTTACAACTTATAAAATCTTGTCACTACGAACGCTACAATACAAGATAAATGAAAATAAAGAAAGAATACACACAAACATAGGTAGGCTGTAGCGGACATGTCTGTAAAATCCCGTATGCTATATGTATAACAGACAACTTCTTCTTTTTCCTCATTTTTTTATATTTTCATTTTAACCCCCCAAAAGCTACTATTCACGAATTCCCCCTCTTTAACCATTCTTTAATGCCGGTGACTCAAACCGGTTAGTGTTATATACCAATCTCTTCCTCTCGACGAGCTTGTCACAACCATATCCATTTTAGTCACCATTGTCTCCAGATTCATCGCAAAAACTAATCATCGATTTGTCATTTTTGGTGGTTGTTGCTAGTACCACCACCACCATTCGACTTGTCTCAACGTCAGGAACAAAAGCCCTATAGTCTTGTCTCTAGTCACCGCCCGGATCGCCACCGATTGACGAAAAAAGAGGCTAGGGTTTCAACTTATTTTTCTTTAATTCGTTCAAATCTATTGAGATTTTGAATATGCTGCTTTGGAGAAAGTTGTTATACTCATCAAAAGCTTTCATTTGGTATAAAATCATTGAATTATGAGACTAAGATTTTTTGGTGATAGGAGGGAATATTCCGATTGTCAGAGGTACTATTCCGGCGACCATTTTAGTCATTTTTGTGAAAAAGTTCTCAAATTATACTGATCATTTTTCTCTAAAGAACCGTAATGAGATTTTCAACGATTTGCAAATTAAAAATAACGAAACATTTAGGCGAGAATATGAGAAATTTCCGAATTTCATAAATAGACTGCTTAGGCAATTCAAATGATACATAAATTGTTATTTGAGTCCAATAACTCCTAATTAGCATTGATTAAGATATTTTTCTTTTGATTTACTAGGTATAGCGAGAGCAAGACCCCCATTGGAAGGTTCGGACGGACGAGTTCAGTTACCAAGGAAGTTTATACACACTTACTGTTACCATAGTTGTACCAACAAATGAATACTGTTCAATGCTGGTATAGATGGCAGCATATAGCAATGCATAACCACATTCATATGTATATGTATCAGAATATATATTGATCGATATTTATATACTTATATTGTGAACGTGTATATACAGTAATGCATACCCGCTTTAGTATAAGCCTTTATATCAAATTAACTGAGTAGAAACCTTGGGTTGGGTATTGCATATATGCATTGGTCATTACATGACTGAATGTTTACTTGATAAAATGCATGCTTAATAATTTGATTTGTATTGCTATTATGTTCGATTGTGGGGAAGAAAAGATGTAAGACGTGCCACCTGATGAGTATACATTAGGACCAGATGCGCATTGGTTATGACTATGAGAGTTGTTTTTCTTATGGTATTGAGATATGTTATGGGCCGATCCTGGTTGATGCTTGGCTCCCGATCAGATCCTTATTTGTGATGCTTATGACTTTTGACGGTTTGAGCGAGAGCTGGTTTGTTGGTGATGCTTGGCTCCCCACAGTCCCTTTGGATTAAGAGAGCCTTACGGTTATATGAGTATAGGAGCATGGCTAGGCTGTTGGTAATGCATAACTCCTCGCAACCATTTGAGGTTTAGAGTTGTAAGGGCTTACCCTTAGAG
>JANQBM010000007.1:30739341-30750033 GCA_025594535.1 Erythroxylum domingense | reverse complement strand
TTAAAGTTTAATTGAAATTAGAATTTAATTTCAATTAAATTACTAAAACGTCCCAAGCTTATTATAAATAGGCTTAAACTCTGTGGAGCTAACACTTCACGCTTAACCCTCTATGTAAAAGTTACAGAGTTCTCTCAACCTATTCTGTGGATATTATTAGAGGCCGGACACTTATGAGGCTACGGTGGTTGAGATGGATCGGTTTTGGAAACGGTTCGAGGGATGCATCAAGATAAAGATCAAGCTTCAGAATAAGGTACGAATTAAATTTCACTTTATTATGATTCGTGTTAATCATTTTGTAGAATTATATAGATTTTGGTTTTCGGGAAATCAAAAATCACGAAAACATTTTGTGATTATTCCGCTGCGGTTCGGATTAGATATGGACCCGATTTTCCAACAGTGGTATCAGAGCCATTTTTAATTCTATTATTTGATTAAATTAAGTGATTATTCTTGATTATAAATTTGGAATTGAATTGCAAAGAGTTTGTAACCCAAATTTGAAAGGCGTTTCAGATTAATATAGTTAGAATTTTGTTGGTGTTTTTGATCAAAACAAATTAGGGTTTTTATGCTTCGAGTTTTGTTTTACCCGAAGCCATTCCACGACTGTTTTTGTTTTTGATTTCTAAAATAATTTTTGTTCTCTCTGCATATTTGAATGATGTACTGGAAATTGTTTCTCGTGTATGTATATTGGAAATATGTTTACGATTTTGTTCTGCCTGTGTTTGTGAATCTGGAGATTGGGATTATTGTTTTTCAAATTTACTGCTTTTGTGTTTACTGGATTTGTGGAAACGCACATAATAGGCGATGGGTAGATATTTGTCCACTGTTCTTATGGGGGGTTAGACATTTTAGAGTGGCATGGGACACTATTTGCACTCCAGAAGAGGAAGGGGGTTAGGGCTGAAAAATTGCAAGATATGGAATACAACTTTGTTAGCCAAGGTTCTCTGGAACATACATACTAAGAACGACTCCCTTTGGGTCAAGTGGATGCATGGAGAATACTTAAGAGATACCACAATCTGGGAGTGGGAGCCCCACAACCGTAACTTCCCTCTTCTAGAAAAGTTAGCATGGACCCGTGACCTGTTGCTGGTAAAACTTGGGGGTCAAACAGAGTTAATCCAGAAACTACAACTGATGTGTGTAAATGGGTAGCTATCGTCACAGAAGATATATGAGTTAATTCGAAGAAAACACCCCAGGAAATCGTGGATGGTGTTTATTTGGAAAAATTACATCCCTCCAAAATACTCATTCATCTTCTGGCTTAGCCTTCGGAATAGGCTCCCAACAAAAGACAATTTGCAATTTTTGGAGATATAAAGGTCATGTGCTTTCTGCAATGCTGCAAACGAAACAGTGGACCATCTGTACTTCAAGTGTGAGTTTATGAATGATTTGTGGAGCACCATTAAGTCTAGGCTTGGGCTGACCCTCACCATATCGTCTCTCTCTAGTGCCAATAAATGGATATGTAAAGAATACAAAGGTGCACGACTTTAGAGTAAAGCTGTTAAACTTGGTCTTGTATGCACCATCTACATGATCTGGCAATCAAGAAACCTTATCCAAATAGAGGCAACCCCTGCTACCAGACTAGATGTGGTCATGAAGATTAAGACAGTCATATATAGAATACTCTATAGAATCTTGCCAATGGACCTCATCACATTCCGATGCCTTTAGATGAGATGTTCTTTAAAAGGGCCGGGTTGGAGGAGACAGTACCCACCACCTTAACCAGGCGGATCCACAGCAAGTCTTCTGTGCAGGGTGTCTCTTTGCGGGCTAGCCCACGGGCATGCTAACTTCCCTAAGATGGTACGGTAAAGAGGAGGGTGGGACGGTGGAGTACTTTTGAAGAGCTACCTTATGCAGGATGAAATATTGCTCACAGAGCTTGATGGCAATATGGACTGAAGGATAGTGGGGGCAAGAATAAAATGAAGTTAGGGAGCCTAGGTTGGGCTGAAGCTTCGGCTCCGATCAGCTTGTCATGGCCTTAGAGCTATCGAAGCGGAGAGGTGTATTTTACTAACCTCTTCTCTGCAGGTAACAAATTGATTTTGGCAGGAGCATACAGTAACTGGTGCACAAGTCGTCCCCACTGCGACGTCCCTATCCACCACTGTGTTGGCAAGTCGCCCTTTGGAGCTGGCAGGAGGTTTTAACTGTCGATGTATCTTCGATGGGTTTACTGCTCATATCTGGAATTGCTGTTGGTGCTCCTATCCATCGAGTACTGTTCACCGCCAGAAACACTATTCATCGATGGGAACACTGTTCACTGCCAGGAAAACTGTTCACCGGCAGGAACACTATTCATCACCAGTAGCTGAATATCCTACTACCAGTAGGAGCTTCTCCTGGTAGTACCTATTCAGTACATGCTTCTTGATCGGATTCCTATGTAATTTTTTAAAAGTATTTTTGGATAAAATTTAAAGGAACTCATTTGACTAACCTCATTTTGGGTGTATAGGGATACATGATTAACCTTCTGTAGATGTACTGTTGACGTGACTGAAATTATTGTAGGCTTAGAACATGTATTTTTTATTATGTAACATGTCGGGGTATGCCCCACAGGACCATGTACATAAACATTTTTTGGTATAATACATTTACATTTTACCAAAAAAAAAAGAGTTTGTAGTGATATCATCACTTTCAGATATTTTTATAGAGTTTGGTGATTAAACTAGTGCCAGTAGTTTGATGGACTAGCTACCCATCAAGTCTTAGCAACAAGATGAGATCTTGTGTGTTAATCACCATATAGAGTAAAAAGGGAAGAGCTAGAAGGAAAAACCAACATAAGGGCAAAATGGTAATTTTACCCTTTATTAAGTGGATGGTTATAATATGGTTCATAATAAAGTTTGCAATTGGACATCTTATTTGAAACATATATTCTCATGATATTTAATAATTCAAGAGTGCAACCAATTGTCTTCAGTGGAATGACATTTGGTTAATAAGCTGGAATTAATTTAATCTCAATTAATTCTAATGAGAATAAATTAATTCCGAGCCTATTAGAGCTTGAATTATGTAAGTCCAATTAGATTCCCCATTTGACTTCTAGGAAGGTTATCAAGCAAAGTAAGAAATATAAATAGAGGTTTTAAAGCCCATGATTAAATGTTGGGCTTACTTTAATTAGAAGCACAAATGAACATTTAATATTGGGCTTGACTTTGGTTTGATTTGATTAATTAGATAAATTAAATTAAAAAAAAAGTTATTAAAGAAAAAAGGAGGGCATATGTCATTGTTTTATACCTAAATGTGCAGCTACACATTTAGCATTGAATTGCTAAATTAAGGATGGTTTTTATCATGCTTTATCATCATCAAATGGAGTGATAATCTTACATAGTTTAATGGTTGTCTTTTAATGATGACATGTAATGTAACCTTTTAGCATTCATTTCATTAAAGAAATGAAGAGGTGCATTTGATGTATCTCTCTCCCTTCTTTCATCCATAACTGAAAATGAGAAGGTCTCATTTAGGTTATTGGTGTTTTTATATAGCCATCTTAGACAAATGAGAAAAGTCTCATTTATTGGCCTCTTTATGATTAATCACATCTTTCTTTGATGATAACCGAAATTGACATGGAGAGGAAGAAGTGTTCATGCATTTTGTTTTGACTCACTCTCTTCTCTCATGCATGCATAGCCGAAACTTGAAAGAGAAGAGTATCATTTTTGGCTTCTTTCTTCTAAGAAAAATCTCCTCAAAATGCTTCTTCTCCTTTCCTACCAAAGGATCTTGTTAACCAAGTTGTCCAAGAAGAACAAGTAGTAGATTAGATTGGACGGGGATACAACAACAAGGAGAGGATACATTGACAAAGGAAAGGATACAAAAGAGTCAAAGCTATAGTAAAGATTTGGAGAGGATACAAAAGCAAGGAGTCAAAGCTGTAGAAAGGAGTCAGTATATTTCTACCACCTTATTCTTATGTAAATTATTTTCCTTATATCGTATCATGTATAGCTGAAACATGTTGATTTGGTTATGTTATTTTCGCTACATTTTGATTTTGAAAAAGATTTGAAATCTACTGTTTAACAAAATCTTGCATGCTTTTGTTTCCAATCCTACAACTGGTACCAGAGCCATTTTCTTATGTATAATTTGGGTTCCTATATGTGATCCATGGGTTGGCAATTAAATGTTGTATGTTGCATATTTTTATGTGATAGAAATAT
Source organism: Erythroxylum domingense (assembly GCA_025594535.1). Lineage (NCBI taxonomy): Eukaryota > Viridiplantae > Streptophyta > Magnoliopsida > Malpighiales > Erythroxylaceae > Erythroxylum > Erythroxylum domingense. The sequence goes on along the minus strand of JANQBM010000007.1, from coordinate 30,745,789 downwards.
ACATGTGTATGTTTTGCTCTTTTGGTTGTCCATGGAATATAGTTTTACGTTGTAAGTTTTTCTTTGTTTGGTTTGTAACAAGGAGGGTGGCCTATCATCATCATGTTTCCTACTTGGTTTGTTTTTTTTGTTTTCTTTGATTTTGTAATGTACAAAATTCTATAATATTGAAGATGGAGCAACCATGGATCGAAGAGAAGCATAGGTAATGGTTTCGTTGTATCTTTTGGTGTATTGGCAAAGTTTCAGTTTTATGAAAACCAAAGTGTTGGAATTTTGTTTTAACAAAGTTTCGGTTTTGTGAAAACCAAGGTGCTAGAATTTTTGTTTTAATAAAGTTTCGGTTTGATGAAATACAAGTGATAGAATGTTTTTTTAGTGTCGATTTTACTAAAAACAAGTGTTGGAAATTTTGCTTTATATTGCCATGGTTTCGGTTTTGATTAAAACAAGTCCTTTTTTTGTTCAATGTGACAAAATTCGGTTTTATGAAAATGCTATTACACATTTTTACCGAATGGGCTGGGTTATGTGGAAGAAGAGTTCGAAGCGGAAGATCTAAGTCCAAGAACTTTTTTTTGGGCCTAAAAGCCTTGTAATTTTATTTATGTTCTAGGATGGACAATCAAATGTGGCCTATTAGTTCATGAGATGAATGGATAAATGGATGCAAATAGTATAGGATATTATGTTATTGTATACCATTTAGAAAATTGCCAACCCTAGGCTTTGTCACGCATTCATTATGTATAAGATATATAATGAAATAATATAGGATGGATAAGTTATTACATCTAGACAAGATGGTATTTATTAAAAACTTAAAGGATGAAAAAATTGAGTGGGAGAGGATGCTCACGTGAGAGTCCACAGTCTCCATACAATGGCCCATTTGCATGTGGTGAAGTGTTACTCCCCACCGAAGGACCTGAATCCTAGATCTTGCGTGGTTTGGGTCTCCTAAAGGATAAGTCTACTTATTGGACCTCCCACCAAGGCATGGTTTGCAAGTACCTTTAGTGAATGATTCAAATGGTTACACACTCAACATATTTTATCAATAACCTACCCACCGTAGCTTAGTTGGTAAAAATATAGACCAAATCATGGCGCTTTTGAAGAAGTTAGGCATGAAGATGCTTGGTAGTTTTTTGAGTGGGAGGGTCCTAGTTTTTCTTTTAATGAATAAGATGGCTCACCGTCACTTAGTTTGTTATAGATAAGAAAAATAACCGTCGTATAAAGTTTTAATTTTTTAATTTTTGTTAATTCTATCATCATGCATACATGCATCGTGATTTTATACAATGTTCCAATATTAGTGAGTAGTATGCTCAATCCACTCTCTTTGCTTTTGACTAATAACAAACTGGAAATGAAGAGAATTTTAATGAATGGAGACTTAACCTTGACTTTATTGTTCAATATGAACGAATTTTATGGGTATTGACGGAATATAAGCCTGCATCTCCAGGTGTTAGTTCAACTTTTGAGCAAGTCCAATAACATGAGCGATGGTAGAATGTTGATAAGACTTGTAAGTGTTATATTGTAGCTTTTGTCTACGACATGCTGCAAAAGCAAATTGCTTGCATGAAAACTGCTATTCCAATGGTCCATCACTTATATGAGATGTTTGGTGTGAGAACTAGTTCTGCAAGAGTGAAAGCTATCCAAACTTTTCATAATCTCAGATAAAAACTTGGTGAACCGGTGCGGGATGACATACTAACGGTAATCTCTATGGTTATTGAAGCTAAGATGCTTAGGGCGGATATAGATGCGGACACATAGATGATTATGATCATCAATAGCTTAAACTCACCTTTTTAGTAGTTTAAGTTGGACTAAGAGCTCAATAATAAGGATTACAATTTGAGTGAGTTGATAAATACCCTCCAGAGTAGGGAGGAGATATTAAATGTCAAGGCTCATAGGCCAGAAGCTTACGTAGCATCTTCTTCTAAGCCCAAGGTTAAAGATAAGCAAAAGAAGAAGGGTTCAATGAAGAAGACTGCCCAAACAGGGGTTAAGGTCCAACTCATCAAAAAGAAGGCCAACGTGGACACCAAGGGAAAGCATTTCCAATATGGTGAGCAGGGTCACTGGAAAAGAAACTATGCGGTCTACCTTGAGTCCCTCAAAAGTAAACAAGGTATGGGTTTTCTAAGTTTATTAGGAACTATGAATGTGGCAGATTCTGATTCTTGGATTTTAGATTCAGAAGCCTCTAACCATGTGTGCAATTCTTTGCAGGGGTTCCAGCAAAGGAAAAGACTACATAAAGGCCAGTTTCAAGTCAAGATATCAGATAGATCTTATGTTTTAGCAGGATCAGTGGGAGTAATTATCTTACACTTTCCTAGTGGTCATAGGTTATATTTGGAGGACGTATATTACATCCCAACGAATGTAAGGAACATGATTTACGTCTTTTGTCTAATAAAATCTGGTTATTCCTTACATTTTGAAAATGTTGTTTCAATATATGAGAATAAGGATTTTATTTGTAATGCGATAATTAAATAGGGGTTGCTCTTTATAGAACCTATGACAAGCTCACTAAACACCACAGTCTTAATAAAATCAAGACAATCCAATAAATCTAGCATTAATTCAAAATATCTGTGGCATTTAAGAATGGGTCATATCAGTCAGAAAAGACCTGATAGTTTAGTGAAGGATGGGATCCTAGCGGGCTTGGATAATGATCCATTAGACTCCTTTGAATCTTGTATTGAAGGAAAAATGACCAAAGCCTCATTTCCTTCCAAAGGAAACAGCTCTGACTCCACGTTGGACCTGGTACACAATGATGTGTGTAAGCCCATGAATGTACAAGCTAGAGGAGGTTATGAATGCTTTATAACCTTTGTTTATGATTACTCTAGACATGGCTATTTGTATTTTATGCATAAAAAGAGGGAGTCCTTTGAAAGGTTCAAATGATTCAAATCTAAAGCTGAGAAGTAGCTAGGCAAGCCATTAAAACAACTTCGATCGGATTGAAGTGGTGATTACTTATTTAGAGAGTTCAAACAATTCCTAATTGACAATTGAATTGTTTCCAACTTGTCATCTCCCAGAACACCTTAATAGAATATTGTAGCTGAGAGGAGGAATAGGAATATATTGGAAATGGTAAGATCAATGATGTCCTATGCTAGCCTTCTAAAATCATTATAGGGATATGCCATACAAACGACAACTTTTCTTATTAACCTTGCTTCATCAAAATTGGTGCCTAAAACACCTAGGGAGTTGTGGACAAGACGAGTTCCTTTATTGAGACATTTGAGGACTTGGGGCTGCCCAGCCCATATTCTAAGGCCTGAATCCATAAAGATGGAACCAAAGTTAGAAGTATGTTTTTTGGTAGGATATCTTAAGGGTACATAAGGGTACTATTTTTACAGTCCTCAGGATAGGAAGGTGTTTGTGTCGACAAAGGTGACCTACTTAAAGGAAGAATTTGTGAGAAATCACAAAGGAAAAAGTGAAGTAGTACTAAAGGAGATAGCTATTTTAGCCAAACACAGAGTAGATTTGGATATAGTAGAACAAGATGTCACAATGGATTCAAGAGTTGAGTCAAAAGAGTAGCCTGAACATCAAGTCATGCCTAGACATAGTGGGAGGGTTATGAGACAACCATATAGGTATCTAGGTCTAGGAGAAGGCAAAATTGCTATCTCGGACCAAGAAGAAATGGATCCCATTACTTGTACATAGCCTATTAATGGTGTTGATACAGAAAAAATGGCTCAAGGCGGTGGCATAAAAAATCGATTTCATGTGCATCAATGATGTATGGATCCTTATATATCTACCACTAGATGTAAAAAACATAGGGTGTAAATGGATCTACAAAAGGAAAAGAGGATCAAATGGACAGATAGAGACTTTCAAAGCTTGATTGGTAGCTAAAGGTTATACTAAAAAAATGGTATAGAGTATGAGGAAATTTTTTCTCCAGTTGCCATGCTTAAGTCCATCAGAATTCTTTTAGTCATAACAACCTATTTCGATTATGAAATATGGAAAATGGACGTCAAAACTGTATTTCTTAATGGGGATCTTAAGGAGACTATTTATATGGCCCAACTAGAAGGATTCATTAAGCCAGGTAGTGAGCATAAGATATGCAAATTACAGAGGTCCATTTATGGACTTAAGCAAGCATTTAAGGTTTGGAACAATAGGTTTGATAAGTAAATCAAAACCTATGGATTCATACAAAACCTAGATGAGCCTCTTGTCTATAAAAGGATAGAAGTAGGCAAGGTTACTTTCCTAATCCTGCATGTCGAAGATATTCTATTCATTAGGAATGATGTAGGAATGTTATTTACGGTTAAGGGATGGCTGAACAAGTAGTTCTCAATGAAGGATTTAGGAGAGGCTAGCTATGTTCTAGGGATCAAACTTAAAAGGGATTGTAAGAACAAACTGATAGCCTTGTCTTAAATAACCGACACTGAGAACATGTTCAATAAGTTTTCCATGTAAGATTCCAAGCGTGGTTTCACACCTACTAGACATGGAATCAATCTTTCAAAGGGGTAAGCATCTAAGACCTAACAAGAGGTCGAACGCATACATGATAGTCCATATGCTTTGGCAGTTGGAAGTTTAATGTATGTTATGCTTTGCACTAGATTGGATATCTATTACACAGTGGGACTGGTAAGTAGATGTTGGAGTTATATAAATATAGTGCCCTAGAAAGCAAGTGTATTTACATATAACTTAATTTTCTTCCTGTTACTTTTCTAATGAAAATATTTTTTATTAATAAAATAAAAGAGTTTGGTTTTATTTGTATGAGCATTATATATCTAGTCATAAGGCACCAAGATTATTTTGTAAGTAATATACATATACATGGAGATGTATAGGAAACATGTATATTATTAGAATCTAATTTAATTAATTCAGAGTGGAATAATCAAGTTGGTCAATTGATTATGGTTTAGACTGTAGTGTTGCGATTTAGCTCCGTGTAAGTTAAAGAACTTACTTTAAGGGAATGATGAGTTTCATATCATAATAGTAGTTGACAATCAATAATGGTACTATTAAATGAATCTGAAATCAAGTATCTTGTAAAAAATAAAGTGGGTAGCTACTTTAATCTTAAAATGTACACCTTAGCATTCAGTTATTACGAACCACAATCTTGTTAAGTGGTGAACTCATATGTGTTTCATTATAATTCTTAATATGATCGGAATGGATTTCTACAAAGTATTAATCCAGTGTCTGCATGTTGGAATTATTAACTGAAAGATGTATCAGGGAACATTCACTCAAATAAAGAGTTTATAGTGATATCATCACTTTTAGATGTTTTTACGAATTTTGGTGATTAAACTGGTGCCAGTAGTTTGATGGACTTGCTACCCATCAAGTCATAGCTCCAAGATAAGATCTTGTATATTAATCACCATATAGATTACAACGAGAGATCTAGAAGGAAAAACTAACATAAAGGCAAAATGATAATTTTACCCTTTATTGAGGGGGTGGCTATAATATGGTTCATAATAAAGTTTACAATTGGACATCTTATTTGAAACATGTATTCTCATAATCTTTACTAATTCAAGAGTTCAACCAATTGTATTTAGTAGAATGACATTTGGTTAATAAACTCGGATTCATTATAATGAGATTAAATTAATTCCGGGCTTATTAGAGGTTGAGTTATATAGGTCCAATTAGATTTCCCATTTACCTTCTAGGAAGGTTATCAAGCAAAGCAAGAAATATAAATGGAGGTTTTAAAGTCCAAGATTGAATATTGGGCTTACTTTAATTAGAAGCCTAAATGAACATTTAATATTGGGCTTGAATTTGGTTTGATTTGATTAATTTGGTTAACTAAATTAAAACAAAGTTATTAAAGAAAGAATGAGGGCATGTTTCAGTTTTTTATACCTAAATGTGCAGCTACACATTTAGCATTGAATTGCTAAATTAAAAATGATTTTTATCATGCTTTATCATCTTTAAATGGAGTAATGATCTTATTATTAAACGGTTTAATGGTTGTCTTTTAGTGATGGCATGTAATGTAACCTTTTAGTATTCATTTCATTAAAGAAAAGAAGAGATGCATTTGATGAATTATCTCTTCCTTGTTTCATCCATAACCGAAAATGAGAAGGTCTCATTTAGGTTATTGATCTTTTTATATAGCCATCTTAAAGAAATGAGAAGAGTCTCATTTATTGGCTTCTTTATGATTGATTAAAGGATGAAGTTGTAACATCCCGTATCCACTTTTTTGTGTTTAATTCGGCCATCCGACCTCCGATTGAACCGATTTTTGAAGCGTCGGATTTTTAAAAATATTCTCTACCTCTCCATACCAAAATTAGGATTTTTCAGTGATCATAGGAGAAATTGATATTGAAACCCTAAAATGGATCGATTAGGGTTAAAT
>JANQBM010000007.1:30703365-30722998 GCA_025594535.1 Erythroxylum domingense | reverse complement strand
AATAGTGTTTGCAGTGATTTTGGAGTAAATTCTGGATTGATATGGATCAAATTAGGTTGGATGATCTTCGGGAGAACTTTAGAGGGTTTGAATAGCTTTCAAATGAAGTATTATGTGCTGCATTTGGATGAGTGAATGAAAAGTTAGAGTTTTTAGAATTCAGCAGCCATCAAGCGTTCTTCAATTTGCTTTGGTATAGGCTGAATCTTTGCAGTAGTATTTAAGGGTCGCGAGGGCGACCGAGTTTCGCGAGGGCGATCGAGCTCCGCGAGGGTGATCGAACTTCACAAGGGCGATCGACCTCTGCGAGGGCGACCGAGCTCCGCGAGGGCGATCGAACTTCGGGAGGGCGACCGAGCTCCGCGAGGGCGACCAAGCTCCGCGAGGGCGACCGAACTCTGCGAGTGCACCTGAGCTCCGCGAGGGGGCTCGCACCCGAGCTCTGCGAGGGCGCGCGGCCAGTACTCGCAGAGTGAGCGACTCGCGGATGCGAGGGCTCGCACCCAGCGAGTCCCTCGCGACCGCGAGGTCTCGAGATCGAGCTTATGTGATTTCCGATTTTTCTGATTTCCTCTTTTGACTTTTACTATCGAATTAAATATGTTTTGATTTCTTTTGGCGATGGATGTATAAAATTGGGTAATAAAGGTTTTTTAGAAACTCTTTTGTTTCGGATTGACTAAAATTATGGTCTATGCAAATTTTTTATACCACGCAAGTATGTGTATTTTTGGGGTCCACTTTTATTGAAATCTTTATTTGTGATTTACCTCTAGTTTTGTTCGGAGGTAAATTAAGCGATCCTGTTCGTTTAAGTATGCCCTGGTGGGGAATCCCTCCCCCGCGAGCCCCGGGTCCAGATGTCACGCAGGACGTCGGGCCCGCAGACCCGTCCCGGGGAGGGGTTCCAGCAACTACTCGAGACAGAAATTATGTTTTGATGTTTTCATAAAAACTGAATGGAAATAGGTTGAATCAGACAAGGTGTCTTCACAAAAGTTATAGTTCATTCTTTTATCTTCCAATTGGCACTAAGTTTGTAATTTTTAGATATCTGAGTTGAAAGTTATGAGTTATACAATTTGAGGGTATGATCATGAACTAGCCAAAAGTTCAATTATACATAGTCTGTGGTATTTTGAGAATAACTCATAGGATAATGAACCAAATTAAGTGATATTAGTGTCATTAGAAACTTAAGGGATATAAGAACAATTTTTTAGAAGAAAGTATCCTTAAATGACTTCATTTTCTGGGTCAAAAAGAACTTGGAAAGTTGACACGAAAGTGTGTCTTAGGAAAAATCTGAATTGAAGAAATGAGTTATAAATTTTGATTTTTATGGTTTTATTGAGAAATAAACCATAAGTATATAAATGATACTTATGTGAGTTGGAAATATGTATGATATTTTGATGTGAATAATGAAAGATACCCGGGATTGTCATGAACATGCACTGTACATATTTCATATACATACATGTGCATAAATGAATACTAATAATTATGCTAAAGTGTAATATGTGTATATAGTTTGTTTTAGAGGAGCAATTGGAACATCAACATCCAGACATTGCCGGAACTTCTTGGCAATAGCTTCGGAAGCAGCTGGTCAGTAACCTAGATGGTCTCACTTGGTTATTTGTTTACTTAATTTCTGATCTGAATTATCTATGAATGTGATTTGATTGTTGAATTCCAGACATGAAGGTCCAATGATTCTGATATGATGATTATGATATTGAAGTGCTCCTTATATGTGAATGTGACAGAATATATGTTACTCAACAATGATGTTGGATGTCAGACCTTGGGTCCGATCTGATTTGAGTGTGAATATGAAAGCATGTGTCCGATTGAACATATGATATGTGAACCATGTCAATATTAGAATGCACGAAAGATAAAGAAAGTTGTGACTGGAGTCGCCAAGATAAAGAGCTTAAAACTCAGAATGTGATAAGAGCCTCAGGCTCAGTTGTGAATGTACCTAGTATCCACTAAGGGATATGGGACATTATTTCATACAGTTCGGTATCCACTAAGGGATATGGGCTAGTAAAAGAGGCCCTCGGTCACAACGACAGTAATAAATGAATGTGAGTTTTACGTGCATTGCATTTATATTTGATTTGTGTATTTTACATAAATGAAATGATCATTATGATTGTTCTGAAAGTGAAATGTGATGTTTTATGAATATGCAAAGATGTGAAAAATATGTTACGTGTATTGATGTGATGCATGAATTGAGTGAACCATCGATGATGATTACCTCATTTGAGTTCGCAAAATTCACCAAAAATTGAACATTGACATTTCAGGATATAGAGAGGATTCTATCTACTGAGAGACCGTACAAGAAGCTTAATTCTTTTATTTTTGCGAAGAAGATATGGCTCAAAGGTCAATCAGCAGGACTGAAGGATTTAGTTAGATCTTTTGTATTCCCTCTTTCATGTAGTACATTTTGTATTAGGATATAATGATGTACATATACAGATTTTCGGAAAGCTACAATGTATGTACATTTGGTATTTATGAAATGAAAAGAGGAAATTTGTTTTTAAAAAAATTGGTGACTTTCTTGTATGATGGTAGATGCCATGATTAAGTGGGATAAATTACCATGTGATAAATTGAAAGTGTGATAGTTAACACGCCGTTGTTGTAGGGTATGTACTAGAATGTCATAAGTGGGGGTGTTACAATCATGGAGTATAACGTTTATGTTCCCATCATCTTAGGGAGACCGTTTATGGGTATTGAAGGAGAATCAATTTATATGGGTAAGGATAGGCTAACATTAAGGGGTAATGAGAAGGAGTTTAAAAATTTTTAAGGCCTTAAAAGGGCATGCCTTTAATGACACTTATTATAAGATAGACATTATTGATTCTATTATGTATAATGACTTCTAAAGTTACTTACTTTGACTATTTGAGAAAATGTTTAGCATTAAGAATTAATGAAAAGATGAGAATCCTAACCTTATTAATTGAGATTTTACATTAGAAAAAGAAAGCTATAGACCACAATTTTCTTAGGTTTTAAAGGATTTAGGAGAAGGAACGCCTAAACCCCTGCTATCTACCTAAAAAAAACTAGGTTTGATTTCAAACAATTACCTTCTCACTTACATTATGCATATTTAAAAGAAAATAATAACCATATTATTATTACCTCTTCTTCTTCTTTAATTTATATGTAAGAAGAAAAGTTGTTTGGAGGTCGACGAAAGAATAAGATGAAAGTGCAATCCTATGTTGAAGTTTAAGGCAAGGATGAGAAGTCATTTAAGATTAATCGGCAATGATTGAAGCACTACTTCAAAAGTGATATTATGAAGAACATCTATACAATTTCCTCCAACAAGTAGCTCGACTTAATGACCATGTCGAGCTATAGACATTAAATTTAGTGCTTGTTAGGAGGGGATCCAATAATTTAGGTATTTTATTTTAATTTAGTAATTTTTAGGATCTTTAGTATTATTTTTAGTTTTTCATTTTTATTAGTTTGAAACAATTTTAAAGTTGCGAATTTGGATCATGATTATTTTATTTAGAATGAGAATTTATGCAATTATGGAAGTTATATAGGAAACATTGTCTTATGCTATAGAACATCACTATGCACCAGAGTAAATATCATTTGACCAACTTGTGATAGATCTTGATAGCGTTAGACAAGACTTACATTCTTTTATTATCAAAGGAGTACTAATAATCCCAATTCCCTCGTTTTTCTTAATTTCTATAGTTTTCATATTCTTACATATTTTATACATTAAAGATAATGTGCAACTAAGTTGTAGGGAGAGAAATAAATTCTTATAAGATTCTTATCAATTTTATAATTATCTTAATAGGAAATAACTTTGGAAAAAATAAACATTGATGGACATAATTCATTATAAGTTTAGTTATTATTGTAATTTTATTTTTTATAAAAACAATCATAAGCATTGATGCTTAAATTAATTTTAATTTGGTTCATTAATTTTGAAAATAAAAACTTTCTTCCATAATTTGGTCATAGAATTGAGTTAGAAGAGAGTTCTCTTTTAAAACATTTTCATCATCACACCATATGAAATTTATGAATAAGTAAGCATAAAATAACTTCACTCTATTAGCTTCAAATCAATTTAAAAATTGGAGTTAAATGGTTGTGTTAATAGTCATTTGAAATAGTGACCAATTGAGTGACTAGGAGTATTCATGACAAGGTATTTACAATTGCATCGAAAAGTTAGGTGACTTTTTAAACTGGCTTTAAATGTTCTTGCGTTATTTTTATTTTTCTTTTAATAAAGGTTATGAAAAGTTTTAAAGTTAAAAAATCTTTCTCATGTACATTTATTTTATAAATTATGATGAATTTTATTAGTTGAGTTAAAGTTTAAAGGATTATGAAGTTAAATTGAATTGATTTATAACTTGATGCAAGTAGCTAAGTGACTAGAAAATCGATAAACTTTGCAATTGAATGAATGATGGAGAGTTAAGATTGATTTGTTAAATTCTTTCCCAATGTTTCCAACTATTTAAGTTAATATTGATGAAATTAATTTTCTTGAGGAAACGAAAATGGTTAAATGTGGGAAATTTTGAAGAATGCTAGTTACATTATGTTTTTAGCATGATTTTAAGATTGTTTTGTTTTTCTTTAGATAACTTTTATAGGATTTGGTTTGCCTTATATTTTATTTACATGCTTTATTATAACTGTCCATTATAAAAGGAATAAATTTAGGCAGGTTGGAGCCAAATTAGAGAAGCTTTAATATGACTTTGGAAGAACACAACACCAATATAAGTCTATATTATTAAACAAGGCATCAATACGATATAAATGTATCATTTGTGTTTTACCGTAATGTAATTTATTTCTTAAAGAATTTTTCATATGAGTAAACATGCCTTAAATAAGGATATGCGTACTTCAACACGATGTATACATAGATGTGCTCTTAAAACGAATCATCAAACATATGATTTAAGGTATTATTAACCTAATATATGATAAACACAAAAGTACATTCCATAAGTGTGTTGAGGGTGATTTGTTACAAAAAATTCTAGTAAGAGATGATAAGAAACATAACATTAACATTGTTCTGTGTTAACTGTATATTTTATGAAAATTAATGGTATAAAACGATAAAGACGGCAAAACACAGAGGGGATTAAGGAGCCAATGGCTATCCTAGAATAAGATATGAGGAACTTTGGGGAAAGAAAGAGATTTCATTAAGATATAATTAAGAAAATTAAGATTTTAAGATCCATCAGAATAAGTTTTTGTGTTTAGTTTTCTTTCTTATTTATTGTTGATTTTCTTTATTCTAGAATGAACTAAATGGTTAGCTAAGGCTAAAGATATAATATTTAACTATTAATGTATGATAAGTTATTGCTTGAATTTAATTTATCATTTTTAGTTTTGATTCTTAAAACCATTATAGATTCAATCTTAGGGGTTGTAACAAGGGTTGAAAAAATAAGTATAATCCATGCACTAGGAGAATAAACACTTTACACCTAAAGATAGAAATATCCTAGACTACTATGATAAGTAATAGATTAACTGTTCTTAATAAATTTGATCAGTTAATTGCACATCAAGGGTGCCAATTACTTAATTAAATACCTATGTAGCTTGAGAGACGATGTGGATATCTTAGGTTAATTGTTATTTTAAACTTGATATATAATCTTGCTTGACAATTAAAATTCCTCATAAATGAACCTTTAAATTCCAACATTTTATTATATTAATTTCTTTGTAATAGTGAATAACCTTGCTTTAGTTAGTTAAGTAATTTACTTACCTTTTATAAAATCATTCAATTTGATTTAATTGATTTACTCAGAAGAATAAACTTAATAATTGATTAATATTTATAGGAATAATAACTTGGATCACTCAGGATCTAAACTGACCATATTGGATTTTATACACTTATATATTTGAGTAATCACTAATATTTTTATCCTTGGTGATATATTGATCTTAAATAATTTAATAAGATTAAAAACTATTTTTTTCAAAAAGCTTGGTTGATTAATGTGAAGATTTAGATGACTAACATTAGGGTTTTGGATATATTAATCTATTAGTGTGGCAGTGTCATAGTGTGGCTGACTAATGTCTTTTGATAACATTTACTATGAGTTTGTGACTATATTAGCCAACCAAGTTGACTAAAAATAATCTACCAATGTTACCATTACTGCTCATTATAATGGCCAATTTTTATTTCTAATGACTATATTAGTGTGGCAATATGGTCACCATTATCTTATGGTAACCAGTACCATGAGTTTATGTGTATTAGTCAACCAATTTGACCAATATTTAAAAATAATTGACTAATGTTAAAATGGCTAGTTTTTTTAATGAATATTTTATATTGTTTTGAGTATAAATAAACCATATATGAGTTGTGAAAGAAAACTTTAAAATACTAGAGAATTATTAAGATTTTTAAAAGATAAAAGAGAGCACATGTGCATTGCATAAGTTATATTTAGTCTTTGTTCATTAGTGTGAAAAAGACGTTTTGAATTATATGGTTATTTAATTATAGAAATTTAGAAAATTTCTTGAGACACATATATTGAGGGTTCTTCTTGACCTTGAATAATACATGTAAAAGATTAATCTTCACGCATGAAAAAGTAGCTTATGAGGGTTTATCTTTACCCATGACAAAGAAGATGTGTAAAGGAGTTCCTTTTTATCATTTGACGAAAGAAGATAGTGAATTATCAAGTGGAGTTTGGCGAGTGGATGTATGCTAAAGGTTATTTTGTTAAACTATTCACACATATAATTCACCTCCTTTTTGTGTGTTATTTGGGTTCCAATAATTGATATCATGACATGTATCATTTATTATTTTTAGATAAATTTAAGAAAGGATAATTATGGACAACTTTCATTAGTTTTTAGCCAAAAGAAACAAGATGTTAGGATTGCTCAATTCTTCAATAGCAATGATTACTTGTTTTTGTAGAATTAGGATGAAAGTCTTTCTTATAGCTAAAAAATTTGATTTGTAAGAGATTGTAGAGAACAATGAATGAAATAGGAATGACAGTAGACTTATTTTATTAATAGTAAGGAAATGAACATCATTTTTTTATTTAGATAGTAAATATTTTATATGAAGTTCCAATATGTTAAGATGCTCATGATATTTGGCACACACTTGATCTTACATATGTTATTAGTTATCATAAAGATATTGTCTTAATGATATTTATATTACTCATGAAGAACTTGATGAGAATCTATATGAAAATCAACAATAAAGTAAAAAGACAGACAAAGATTAAAAAAGAATATAACACTAAAGATCACATTGGAAGATATAAGCAAGTTAAAAAGTATGGAATCAAATAATGAGGCGGTTTATATGTGCTTTATGGAAAATAATGGTGAGGTATCATCTAGGTCAAAATCTCTTGATAATAATAATTATGATGATAATAATGATGATTTATCTTATTAAGAACTCATTGAATGCATAGAAATGATGAGCTCAAAAAGTAAAAAAATTATCTTCCAAGCATAAAGATGCTAAAAAAACCTAAGATATATTCATGATTAAGAATGAGAAATCAAAATGTGATATGCATATCATGATAGAATTTAATAATTTAATTGCCACTAATTATAATGGACATGATTTGTTATATGAAAATGAGGCTAAGAAAAAGGATATCAATGTTCTCAAAGAGTCATTGTCAAAATTCACTTAAAGATTTAAATAATAAGTATAAGCTTAAGTACACTTATGAAAGTGTGTCATCCAATGCTAAAATAATCTTTATGAAGGAAAAACATATTTATAATAATAAGTCATTGCCGAAGTCATTGCTGAAGTCATCATACAAGTATATAACATTGAATGTTAAACATAAAAACTTCAATTCTCATACATCATCTTCTAAGTCTTAACATAGAAAGAACATTTGTGCATTTATGTATGGTTCACATTCTAAACTTAAAAGATATGGTTTACATGGAAAGAATGGCTACAATATTTATAGATTACTTATTGCTTCATTATTTAGGAAAATGCTCAATATCAATTAATTTTCTGAATATCAGTAAATATTTTATTATAAAAGATAGAGATTGTTAGACTAAGTGAGGTTCTAGCTCATAATTTTGATGATAACAAAATATGTTATTATTGATATTTTATTTTTATTAATATTAGTAAGATAATATGTGAAATATCAAATTAAAGAAAAGGTAAAGTGACTAATAGATTCAATTGAATCATTTAAGCAATCAAAGAATGAAGAAAATGATCAAAGTGGATCACTTATGCATATCAAATGCAGAACGAAAAATAAAGAATAAAACACACAATGATTTAAGAAAAATCAATATAATCCTTCTTATGACCCTTTTGTAATTTGAGAAATTTGTTGGATACACATTGTGAAGGTTCCTCTTAACCTTGAACAAGATTTTTGGAGGGTTAATCTTCACTAGTGGTAAAATAAGACAACTATAAGGAATACCTCTTTATTTGTGAAAACGAAGATGTTGTATGAAGGATTATTTTTGTCATGATCCGGAACCACATTGGGCATATGACAACTATCACATACCCAATCTAAGGATACTCACGGTACCCTTAACCCGACTATGCAAGGCTAACTGGACGTCTTTTAAAAACAATTTCGGCAGCATAACGGCTGAAATTTGAAAATCCCAAAATGAAAAACACTTATAAATCAGTTTCAAACACATTTCTATATTCACATTAAAACTTTACCACAACTTTTGGACTTTGAAGTCCACTTGAGAGCAATCTCAACAACAATACTAAATGTTCACACATAAAATCAGTTACAAACCATAAGATGGACAAGGGTTAATTTATAAAATTATAAAGCATATCAATATAATCATGAGCCAGTATATAACAAAAGAACAAAATAGAGACTACCCATGTGCGATAATGCCCCAAATATGTCAAAAGATCATACGAACCACTCAGAGCTTCAAGCTCACCAAATTAACCTGCATGGTTAGGAAACGAAGGGGGTGAGTACACTATGTATTTAGTGAGTAAAAGAAACATATATCACAAATAGAACCTCGTAAGACCAAAACGGTCTAAATAACCTAAGAACAATTTTATACATTTAACATACACATAACCACCTATAAAGTGAATATGCATGACATAAAAGACATAGACCTAGTCTATGGTTGATGCCATACTAGTTAGGAACCACATAGGCTTAGCCTATTAATCACTCATTCAGTGAACATAGGTTCCAGTTCCAGTACACATGAGTAGAAAAGCATCACATGTAAAAATCAAATCTTTTTAGGAATCCAAATATCAGAATAAGATAAAACAATTATGTGTGTCACCACTAGTCGGCCAAACTAGTGTGCACACCTACCGAATCTCGGTGTTAGCTTGAATTTTATTTGTGGTGAGTCCAGACTACGATCGACAAGAGCGTTATGACCCTACATAATGACCTCGTTGGTGACCAGACCTTTAAGTGTGCAATCACCCGCGAGTCCTGTAGAATGGTGTCATTAAAGGACTCGACTTTTATGTACCAGTGTCAAGGGTACGAGGATCGCTTAATCTGTTATGCCCAGCACATGATTGGCCAATCATTTCCTCACCAATCACAAAAAAATCATATACAAATACTAAGTACAAAAAAAATAATTTAAGGTACCATGCCTTTATTTATCGGTCCAACCGATAAAATAGAACCTTGTCATATCTCTAAGCCAAAAGAGAACACATACATGACTCGGTTATGCATGTGTAATTTTCAAGATGTTATTTCATGTAGTGAAAGTCATCTTTTGCACTCTTAGTGCAAGGTTATCCAAAAATGTAGTGTTAGAAAATCAAACATTGTACTTTGCACTTCAATTGTAAGTTTGTTGAAAAAAATATCATTTCTCAAAATACTTAATAAAAATATTAGTTGCACTTCAGGTGCAAAGAGTTATTCAAAACAAAGTTATTTATTAAATACACAAGTATACTACCATTAATTTGAGGATAAATGATATTATCCTTTACCTAGTTTCCAAATTCACATACAAGTCATTATGCATGTCTTGGGTTGTCCTAGTCCCATTTGAGAGACATGTTTTCCCCAACTCACCTTAAAAGAAGGTGTACACTCCTATGACTTCACTAATCCTCTGTACAAGCTTCTTGATCCACAGCTTCCGAGCCTTTATACATACAAATATAATGTAGTTACTACTACTCAAACATATAACTCACATTTATACCCCATAACATAAGTGTATAAAACACAATATCACTATTTTTTTAAGCTATAGGATTCGACCATTAAGTTTCTCACATAGTTACTTCCTTTATTATTCATATAAGCTTTCTTTTGCATTTTCCAAGGTATTTAATGCCTTGATCCAATACCTACACATTTCAAAGCATAATTGAGCACATTTTAATCCAAACACATTAGCCCACTACTTATCAATCTAAGCAACAATTCAAGTTTACTCTAAGTAAACATGAAAGCCTTTTTCCAATGCACACCATCAAAATCCTTAAATTCTAAGCCAAGTTCACTTAGGCATTTTATCAAACACATAAAGGCATAAACTTGAATGCCTCCTTCTAATGTACTTCTTCCTCATTTTTCATCATCAATTCACATTATGCATATACAATTAATATCATAGAGTTTATTTAAGCTATCAATTTCAAAAGATATTCACAATTTCACTAACTTTCACTAAAGAGAGACCATTTCGGTTTTGGCTTAAAGAAACTGCTCCATGACTCATTTCATTCATCTAAACCATGTTTCATGTATATTCAATCATGGACAGTAGCATATCTTAACACCAAATTTAAAATAATAATGTAAAGAGAGATGAGACAAAATTTACATAAACTTTCCTTTAGTAATATCTTCAATACCTTTGAGAATTTCTCAAATATAATGATATATTTGAGTTCCTTGACCCCAAATTAACTTAGAACACCTTGATTTAGGTTGGAGAATCAAAATCTTGGTGGAAATTGGTAATGGCCGAATGTTTCCTCTTATCCTCCTCTGTTCTCCTTTCTTCTCCTTTCTTTTGATTAAAACCAAGTGTTCTTAATGTTTAATGGGGAGTGCACGGTTAAACCATAAAGAAGGGTCTAGAATTTGACTCTTCTTTGAACAAACATGATGATATTACCTTTTTGCCCTTAGTTTATGTCCAATTATCATTATACCCTTCAAACTTTTCCTAAATTTGCAATTAAGCCCAAAATTTAAGAATGAACTAAACTTTTATATTCATTTTGATCCTCAGACTTTTTCAAATTATAATTAAGCCCCTTAAATTTATAAAATTACATATTGGTCCTCCAAGAATTGAAAAATTACATTTAACTTTTAATAATTAGCAAATAAGCCCTTATGTACATCAACCTTTCCAATTAAGCTTTCTAAGTGTCTAATAAGTCTATAAATCATGTCTAATCACCTTTAAGGCATTAGAACACATTTAATTTAGCCACCATGGCCATATCCATCCAGAGGACTTGGTTTTACACATTTAAAAGCTTATATGTCAGAAATCTCCAAGATTTTGCATGTCGATGAACTCTAAGTTCATGTAAGGGCATATAACATTATATATCACTAGCATAAATACCTAAAGGATTCAAATACATTTTTGAACTCATATACAGCCATGTATATGTCAATCTACAATATTATCTCCAAGTATAGACCAATATAAAAAGAGCTCAAAGAGTCTAGCATTACAATTTACTACCTATTAATAGAAAAAATAGTAAATTATTAGGTGGAAATTAAGAAATAGATGTAGGTCAAGAGTTATTTGATTGAACTGCTATAAAATAGTAGTATCTCTCTTTCTCTATTCTATTTATTTAAGACTTGCCTAACACTTAATACTTGTATTTTTTTTCAATTTGAAATTTAGAGTTGATAGAAAATGAGTGAGAGATCCCCCTCTTCGTTTAATCTGAAAAATTTATAAATTTATACTTTTACCACTCTTAATAAATTAAGATGTTTATAAACTAAATTATATTTTGGTCTTTGTAAATGTAGCAAGATTGGTGAGAGAAAATTTTTAAAAGGATATTTAGTAATTCATAATTTATATAATAAGAAAATTTACCTATAAGGAAAGTATTTAATTGAATTTATTATATTCTCGTATCTTGTTTCATAAATGTATAATAGTAAAGCAGGAGTTATTATTTATGTAGAAATTGTGTATTTATTATTTGTTTGTCACCAAAGTGGTTGAACTATAATGATTACATGCATAAATAAGTAAATGATCAATTATCTATATTACTTAATAAAATCCCTATGAATAAAACAAGCGATATAATGTTATTTACTATTTCATAATCTTGTAATTCACCGAAAGATAAGTTAAATTATTCTATAAGAGAGTAAACATAATAGGTTAAATTACTATTTTGATGAAATATATTTGTATATCCAAAGATAACATACGTGTTTGATTAGGAATATTTATTTAATTATAATTTATTGTTGTTGGCATCTAAACTATATTAGTGTATTGTGATATAGTTTAATTTTAATTGTTTGTTTTAAACCTACAACTGAATTTGCACATGATATAAGCATTTATATATTTTTTATATAGGTGTTTCTCTTCATTCAAAAGGTTCATCAATTATTCCTTTTTAATGGTTTTTATTTATATAAATAAGGTAAATAAGTCAATTTCCACTTAGGTACTTTAGATATTAATTAACTTGGCACTATTAGATAATCAACCTCCTACTCTTAGGGATACAAGTAACAAGGAAAAGAAGTGATATCATAAGGCACGAGAATCTTCTAATTGATTGAGCTTGATATTTATATGAATGATTACTGCCAACAACATTAACATGAATATTCTAAATATCCAAAATGCAAAAGAATACTTGAATTTTATTGAAGAACATTTTCATTATGTAGACACTTTACTTGCTAGTACCCTTAAAGTAGAACTTATGATCATTATATAATATTTTGCAAAGCATATATGACCATATTATTATGATGGCTAATATTGTAATAGGGCTAAAGACAATGGTAATGACAATTGATGATTCATTTGTGAGACAATTTATTTTAAACTTATTATCTTTTTAATATGGACCTTTTACTCAAATTAACTACAATGAAAGAAGGAAAGTGGGATGTCAATTAATTGTTAAGTAGGCTTACTCATGAGCAAGCAAGAGTGACTCATCCCAAAATATATTTCGGTGAAATATATTTGTATATTCAAAGATAACATATATGTTTAATTAGGAATATTTGTTTTCTTATAATTTATTGTGGTTAGTGAGTATTTAGTGACGATTTTGTCGCTAAAGAAAGGAAAACTGTGGCAAATAGTAATGTGCGATGATTTCATTTCGTCGCCAAAATCATCACCGAATCCCAGTAGCAAAATCACATCCGCGACATTTACCAAAAGTTGTCGCAAAAACTTTTTTGCGACAAACAAATTTCGTCAAAAAATTTATTTTCGACGATTAAAAAAACATCGGTAATAGTTTTGGGTGAGGTCTACGTTTCGTAGATAAAATTCTTTTCCGACAAAACTTTATGCATCGGTATTTATTTTTCATGACAATTTTGTTTATGTAGCAAAAAACTTTTAGCTACTAATTTATCTTGTAGGAAAATGTTTTTAGAGACGTTTTGAAAACATAGGAAAAAAGGTTTTGTGACAAATTTGTTGTAGTCGCTAAAAGTATTCAGTGACAATTTAGTTTTTATAGCACAAAAAATTTAGCTACGAAATGTCTGCTGCGGTAAAAAAATTTTACCGACATTTCCTATACGTAGTAAATTATCTTTTGTGACAAATTTCATTTGGTAGTTAATAGTATTTAGTGATTAAATGTCATTTTTAATTTGATAATTATTATAATGTTTATACACAAATTTAATTAAATTTATTACAATTTTAAAGACTTTTTTGACGAATTATTTTTGATAGCTTGTATTATTTAGTAATAAATTTTAATTTTGAAATTTATAATTACTATAATTGTTAAAAAGGAATTTATTTTCATTTATTACAAATTTGAAGACATTTTAAATTTTGTAAATAATCATAAATTGAAATTGAATCAACATATAAAATGTAATGCATTATATATAAAACAATATTTACATCATTTACAAACTAAGAGTTTGTATCAGAGTCACTAGCACTAACATATGAAGAACCTAACATTTGTTTAACCAATTTTTTAAGCTTGCTAATTTATTTTAGTCCCCGATTTAAATTTTCTTCTGTACATTCTAATTTTGTTTTCAGTACATGGTTCTCCTCTTAAAGGGTTGTCAAACAATGCTGGTCAGGAGGAAAGGCTCCAATTGGTTTAGGGTCATATCCAAGGCCTTTGATATAACCCGATCGTGTACTAAGGACATTGTTGCAAATGTCATTGACACTGGGCTGATTTTTCTTAGCCAATGACGCCTGCAACAACTCCTGCATCTTGATCTACAATATAAAGAAGAAAATGCAGTTAACTTAAAAATTATTAGTTAATATTATATAGAATTAAAATTGTAATATTAATTTATTTGTACTTACACAATTATTTTCTGCCTCTTCTAATGTCCAGCCTTACCCTTCCTTGAAGTGTGTGTGCGTATACAGTATGATCCGATCACACTGTTGCCCGTGGAGTTGTGTTTAACTCTACAATAATTAAAATAAAATTTAACGAATTATAATTTATTGTATTAAAAAATAGAATAATAAATTGAACACGTTATACTTACTAATTCTTGTCAGACAACGACAAATGATGTGGAGCTAGTATTATGCGGAGTCATTAGTTTTTCTCTGTTGGCCTTCGCTTTCTGACACTTTTCCTAAATTAAGAGAATTAGTCATAAAATGTATAAATACAATTAATGGAAGAAAAATATGTAGAGAAGAAAACAAACCTTAAACTATGGTGAAACCTAATAATCACACAATTTATTCCAATTTTCTTCAGTCTCCCTTTTCGATACATGTCTCCTAGCCTCTTCATCGGAAGGCAAAGACTGATAATACTTACGCAGTCGATAGCAATGATCCTTCAGCCTTTGTTTCAGCAGTGAAGAGACACTGCTTGAGACCTCAAACTGCTCGATATCTACAATATTGAGCTTCATTTGTGAAAACATGTATTAGATAAGTTATTAATTTAGATAAGTAAAATTGGAATACTTATAATGAGATGAATAGAAATAATACCGAAACTTTATCCAAAGCATTCTGCAGCAAGTTGTCGTCCTTCAACTATCTGACATGCTGAAGGCACAGCAACTCATTTCGAACAACAACGCCCAACTTACTAGCCAATTTTGATGCTTGGTTCTTATCAACAGGGCGGCCGTGTGTTCGGTCAATAGTCATGGAAAACTTGGAATTCATTGCATCATTCATGCGTTGCAAGTCAACACCTTTTGTCTTTCCTCTACCTTGTTTTCTGATGCTAGTATTGGAACCTGAAAAACAACACAATGATTAAAACAAAAAAAACATTTAATGAGAGAATAAATTTATATACGCTTAACCATCAATAACAAACCTGAAGATCCCTCGTGAGAGCAAGACGATGTTGGTAAAGGTTGTTGTTGCTGACTTTCCTCATACGATGATGCAATGACTGGTTGTTTGATTGGAGAAACTTCAACGTCCATAACCACCCTCTTTCCTTTGTTACGACTAGGTCCTATTGTAATCAACCTTTTTCAAAATGAACAACATCAACAATATCAGACAATTGACAACATAAGACCTATAATGTTAGTTATTAAAATTTTAAACAATAAAAACAATGAAACTTACATTCGATCATCATCATCATCATGAAGAAAATCATCATCATTAAGTAGATGTTCATTTGACTCTTGATCACTAATATATTCCAGCAAAGTATCGTTATTGTCATTGAAGTCATCTTGAGTATAGTCTTCATCTGTTTGTAAGATAAGATGAGGTTGGACTTCATCCAGTTGAGCTATTTTTGGCTCCACATCTCTCCTATAAAATGAAGATATATCTGCATCTTCTATTGTATTGCCTTCGTTATTAATCTCCAATCCACTATCTTGATAGAATTCATCAGCATCTTCATCTAAATCACCAATATCCCTTTCACAGTAATCAAAGACATTCCTTTGTTGAAACTTTTGAACAACCTTCCAATTGCGACGTAATACATTATCGTTGACATAGAAAGCATGTTAGGCTTGAGTTGCAAGGTTAAAAGGATCATTATAATACCATGTCTTACTAACATTTATGCTAATAATATGCCCATTCACTCTCATGTCAGCTAAATCATACCATTTGCATTTAAAAAGAACAACCTTCTTATCCTTGATGGAGTGTAACTCTATTATTTCAGATATGACACTGTAGAAGTCAATTATTTTGTCGTCATGACATCCTTCGACGACAACCCCACTATTTTGACTTATAACTCGACTATATCAATCTTGTATGTGATATCGCACCCCATTAACAATGTAACTTGTGTATTTCTTCCCATAAATATGAGGCCCATATGTCAAACTATATAATGCTATTATCACTTTTTGCACATTACGGTTATATAAACGTATCAACTGTACGACAAACTTATATTAAATATGAGGATGAGCCCTATTGTCATATATACGCAGAAGGAAATATAGATTCCAAGTCAGTACAGATGCAGAAGGAAATATAGACGCAAAGTCAGTACAGATGCAGAAAGTCAACATAGATGCAAATACAACACAGACACAGATGCGGAGTCAAGATATAGACGCAGACGTAAAATATAGATATAGACACAGACGCAAAACACAGATGCAGACGTAGACACAAAGTATAAACATAGGTGCATACGCAAACACAAAACATAGACGCAGATGCAAACACAAAACATAAACATAGACGCAGATGCAAAGTATAAATATAGACGCAGACGCAGACGCAAAACATAAACGCAGTCGCAGACTCAAAGTATAAACATAAACACAGATGTAGACGCGAAAGCAACACAGACACATACGCAAAAAAAAACATAGACGATACCATGAAGATATATTGGCATGTCAGACAGTTATTTAGTTAGAGTTAGTTACAGAACTTAACTAAAGAAGCAGTTATCAAGATTCAAGAAGTAGTTATCAAGAATCAAGAAGCACTTAGAGATGAAGACTATAAATACTAGTCGTAGTCAAAGATGTTACAATCTTAGAGAATTCTTAGAAGAAAACTTAGAGACTTTTAGCAATCTTAGAGAAAGTTAGACAAAAGAGAAATTCTGTAGTGTGATACGAAGAGAGCTAATCTCTGTAACAAAAGCTCACAATCTTTTTCTAGTGAGAGAAAGAAAAGTTAGATAGCTTAGAGAGGCTAAGATAGCTAAAAGAATACTTTGTAAGAGACCTGAAGAGGCTCTGGAAGGGAAGAAAGAATACTTGTAATTGTTTGGAGTATAGTGAAACACGACAAGTTCTGAGGACTAGATGTAGCCCACAGTTTGGGGTGAACCAGTATAAAATCGAAGTGTCTATTCTTTACTTCTTAGTTCAGTTTATTTTGTTGTTAAACAATTATAAAGAAGTTACTTGTGATTTACCTTGGTAATAATTTTCATATAACCTTTGTGATATCTTTTTAACAAGAAAGAGAAGTTCTTAGCAAGATTCTTTATTCACAAAAGGATACAACAATTCAACCTCCTTCTTGTGTATCGAATTTCTTGTACGTAAAGTGTTTACTAACGTGTGATTTACTTCAATTGGTATCAGAGTTCGATTTCCTAGAATCACCTTTACAAAGTGAGGACAAAGATCCATGGCAGAATCACATGTTTTCATAACTGAAGGTGCCTCTGTCACAAGACCTCCTGCGTTCAATGGTGAAGATTATCATTATTGGAAGGACAGGATACGACTCTTTATAGAATCCACACACATTGATCTTTGGGATATCATCGAGAATAGACCATACGAACCAGTAGATGATGATGGTAATGCCATTCCTCGCAATAGATGGTCAGCTGAACACAAAGCTAGATTTCAACTAAATTCAAAGGCCAAGTTCTTTCTGATTTGTACGTTGAGCAGAGTGAATATGATAAAGTTCATGGATGCGAGACTGCAAAGGAGATATGGGACACTCTATGCATCACACATGAAGGCACAAACCAGGTGAAAGAGTCCAAGATTAGTATTCTTGTACACCAGTATGAGCTGTTTAAAATGCAAGAAGACGAGTCTATTGATAAGATGTTTGGACAATTTCAAATTATCATTAATGGACTTAAAGCTCTTGGGAGAATCTACGATAATCAAGACCATGTGAGGAAGATTCTCAGAAGTTTGCCACGAAGATGGAGACCCAAAGTCATTGCTATACATGAGCAAACTAAAACTAAACGAATTGCTTGGTTCTTTGAAGATACATGAAGTCGAGTTGGATGCTGAAGACAAACCTAAGAGAGACAAATCCATAGCATTAAAGGCTAATTAGAGAAAGCACAAGACTTGGAGGAATAGAAGTTCTTCGTCAAAAGCATTAAAGATTGAAGAAGTCAAGAAAGATGATACCAGTGAGTCTGATCGTGATTCAAGTGAAGATGATGATGAATTATCTTTCATTTCGAGGAAGATCAGAAGGATGTGGAAAAAGAAAGCAAAAGGAAGCAAAAAATTTTCTTTTAAGAAAAATAGCAAAGAAGACATCAAGAATGAGAAGACCTCTATCATTTGCTATGAGTGCAACAAACCAGGACACTACAAGTCTGAATTTTCGTTGCTAAAAAGAGAACTGAAGAAAAACAAAGGAAATAAAAAGAGTATGATGGCAACTTGGAAAGATTTAGATTCATCCGAATCTAATTCTGACTCAGAAGCATCAGAATAAGCAAATATATGCTTGGTAGCCGAAGAAAAAGATGACAAGTAGGTAACTTCTAACCTTAATGAACTTCAAGATGCATATTTAGAATTGTTAGAAGATTCACATACTATACTGGAACAGTATAGATCTCTAAAAAGAAAGTTTGTAGAAAACTTGAGAAACACGGAAGTGTTGGAAAAGGAAAACGTCTATCTTAAGAATCAAGTAGATGTTATGAAAAAATTTTCTATTGATAGATCTGAGGAAATTAGTCAGTTGAAACATATGATTAATTCTCTATCAGCAGATTTATCATCTTTTACTGAAAGTACAAAAAGAATGAATGATATGATTAGTAATTATCGACACCCTAATGACAGGATTGGTTTAGGGTTTATTAAGAATAATACTAGTTACAAAAAGAAATTTGTTCTCAGAAAGAAAATTCACCAATCTTCTTATCAGTATATGAATGTTTATAAGACTAACCCTCAAGGACCCAAGAAAATTTAGGTACCTAAAAAGGACATAATATCTATTGCAGATCTCCTTCCTTGGAAAAAA
Organism: Erythroxylum domingense; assembly: GCA_025594535.1. Taxonomy (NCBI): domain Eukaryota; kingdom Viridiplantae; phylum Streptophyta; class Magnoliopsida; order Malpighiales; family Erythroxylaceae; genus Erythroxylum; species Erythroxylum domingense. The sequence continues at coordinate 30,703,480 of JANQBM010000007.1, read as the reverse complement.
TAGCCAGCACCAATGGTATTTGGATAGTGGATTCTTGTGACACATGACAAGAAGAAGGTCTATGTTCCTAGATCTTCAAGATAAGAAGGGAGGATCAGTAACTTTTGGAGACAAC
>JANQBM010000007.1:30666411-30688826 GCA_025594535.1 Erythroxylum domingense | reverse complement strand
TACAACTGCATGAGCATGAGATGTGGTAATTTACCACATCTGGACCCGTTTCTTTGGTCCGACCCGTTCTCTGGAAAGGGGATGTTACATTTAATGTGGCTATTAATGCGTCATTATGCTCAAGATTTTAACTCTACATTCAAAGCTTTTAATTAAATCAAGTGTGGTAATCTCGATAATTGAATCTGAGCTACACTGGTATTCGACTTTCTGCTCAAAGCATTAGCCACCATATTGGCCTTTCTCGAATGATATTCAATTGTACAATCATAATCTTTCAATAACTCTACCCATCTCCTTGTCTAATGTTTAGTTCCTTCTGACTTAACAGATACCTCAAACTCTTGTTATCAGTATATATCTGGAATATCTCTCCATATAGATAATGTCTCCATATCTTTAGAACAAAAACAACTGTAGCTAACTCTAAATCATGTACCAGATAATTATTCTCGTAAGACCTTAGTTGTCTCGATACATAGGCCATCACCTTGCCATTTTGCATCAATACACATTTCAATCCTTGATGCGAAGCATCACTATATACTACCTATCCACCAGTTCCTGATGGTATAGCTAACACCGGTGCAGTAGTCAATTGATGTTTCAACTCCTCAAAACTCTTCTGACAGTCATCATTCTATCTGAAAGCTACATTCTTCCTTAGAAATTTTTTTAGAGGGGCTGAGATCAACGAGAACCCTTCGAAAAACCTTTAGTAACATCCAGCCAATCCTATGAAGCTTCGAATTTCTGATACATTCCTCAGAGCTTCCCAATTCATCACTGCTTCTATCTCCTTTGGATCCACTTGTATGCCTTGTCCAGATACTATATGAGCCATAAATACTACTTGATCTAACCAGAATTCACACTTACTGAATTTGGCATACAGTTGTTTCTCTCTCATAATCTGTAAAATCACTCTCAGATGTTCATCATGTTCTTCTTTGCTCTTTGAATACACAAGTATGTCATCAATGAATACAATTACAAATCTATCCAGGTAGGGCTGAAACTCCTTATTTATCAAGACCATAAATGCAGCTGAGACGTTAGTTAACTCGAACAGTATTACCAAAAAATCGAAATGCCCATACTTGCTCCTAAATGCACTCTTCGGTACATCAGCCTTTGCTATCTTTAACTGATAGTACCTAGATCTCAAATCTAACTTGATAAATACTTAAGCTCCCTATAATTGATCAAATAAATCATCAATTCTAGGCAACAGGTACTTGTTCTTCACTGTTACCTGATTCAGCTGCTTTTAATCGATGCATAGCCTCAAAGTGCAATCTTTCTTCTTCACAAATAAAACTATAGCTCCCTAAGGCCTTCAACTCCTTTAGTTCTTTAGGTGTCATCCTATATGGAGGAATGGATATAGGAGCAGTATTAGGAACTAAGTCAATCTTAAACTCTATTTCCCGATCTAGAGGTAAACCAGACAATTCAGTGGGAAACCCATCCTGAAATTCTCTAATAACAAAGATGTCCTGTACATTCTGCTCAACTCGTGTATCAATCACGTGGGCCAAATAAGCCTCACATCCACCATGCATCAACCTTAAGGCACTCATGAATGAGATCAGCTTGGCTGGTACTGCTTGACTAATACCTCTGAAAACTACTCTCGGTTGATTAGGAGATTCTAATACCATCTCCTTGGTGTAGCAGTTCATGATAGCCCTATAAGTAGTAAGTCAATCCATGCCTAGAATGACATATATCTCCCTTAATTGTAATATAATCAAGTTTGCTTCTAATTCTTCCTGATCAACTATAATCAGACATCTCTTACAGATTTCTCCAATTACTGTGGTACTACCTATCGGTGTACTCATCTCTAATCCCCATCTCAGTAACTCTCTATCATAATGTAACTTAAATGCCAGATGCGATGCAATAAATGAATGCGTAGATCTAAGATCTAGCTATGTAAATGCTTCATGATCAAAGATAAGCAACGCACCTACAACGACATCCAGAGAATCTTGAGCCTCCTGCCTGGTCTTAGCATAAACTCTGGTCTAAAACTGGAGTCTATCGCTCCGAACCTCAGTCCTGACAGAACGACTTCTAGAACTCACTCTGCCTCTGCCTCTGCCTCTCTGTCCAACCCCACTATCTCGACTCGATTGAACAGAAGTCTCACTCACTGATCCTCCTCTCATACCAGAATGGACTCCAATTGTAGTAGGACAATCCTTAACCTGATGATCAAATGAACCACATCTAAGACAAGCTCCAGAAAGTCTCCAACACTCACTACTGTGCTTCTTCCCATAGTACTCATAATTGGGTATCTGACCCGACACTGCACCTCTTCCACTGCCAGACTGTACAAAACTACCCCTATCTGAACCCCGACTGTCTTGATCCAGCAGGTGGTCGAAATGGTCTATTCTGGTGCTTACTGAATTTCCTGCCAAAACTACTCTGAACTTCACTGGGCCTCTTCTTAGACTCTTGTTTATGTTCTCCCCGATTATCTCTCAGCAATTATTCTATTCGAATCGAGGCTGCTCTGAGCTCAGAAAAACTACTTAGGTTGGTAATTGTTAGCCTTGTCCAAATTTTCATGTTTAATCCATCTTCAAATCTCCTGCACTTGTCTTCCTCAATAGGAATCAAAGCAGTTGCATAACCCATCAGTTCATTAAATATGATCTCATAATCTGCTACTGACATTCTGCCCTGTTTCAGATTCATAAATTCCTTCATCTTTCTGTCCAGGTAGATTTTAGGCATGTAATTTTCCTTGAAGGCCCTCAGAAAGTCTCACCAATTCAGATTGCAAGGCCTGGTGGTACTGCCTGGAACAGTCTTCCACCATTGATATGCTGGACTTTGTAGTAATGATACCGCATAATCAAATCTCTCATCAGCCTCACAGTCTATCTGATCAAATACTCGTTTAGTTCTCTCTAACCATCTCTCAGCTTTTGCAGGATCTGTGCTTCCATAGAAATCTACAGCCCTCTGCTTTTGTAGCCTATCATACCTCCTCTCCCTTCTCTCAAGAACTCTTGAAGGCATTCCCTCAGGTCGAGGCACAGAAGACTCTCTACTGGCTCTTGTCGATCCTAAGTCAGCTGAGTGTCCTTCTTGATCACCTATGTTGGATGACCTATCATAAATAATAACTCCCATTATCATCCTCATTTCTCACTAAATTTCATATTTAACATGTCTATATGTCCCTATGGATGTCAACCATGCTCTGATACCAAAATGTAACACCCCACTATCATAAATTACATACCGAAACACCCAGTGGATATTCCAATATATAATCTATAATAATGACATGTTAGAGCAAACACATATCCAACTTAATCTTAGCACAAACTATTATACATAAAAGTCACCAAATTTTAAAGTCACACTGCATTCTTCATTTCATTTCATAAAAACCAAACTGACATTGTAGCTTTACAAAACGATCCGAATATATCAAACCTTATACATAACACACTGCTTGAAAGAAAATTTGTACAAAAACTACTAACTACTCCTTCAGTCTCAGCTGCCCGACCTTTGAGCCATTTCTTGACAAAAGTATAAGAATTAGTTTTCTCGTAGAGTTTGTCTGTCTCTAATGTCCTCTTTCAGACCTGAAATATCAACGTTGCAATTTTGGTGAGTTTTGCGAACTTAATGATGTAACAATCCTCGATGGTTTATCCAATTCATGCCACATATCAAATCATATAAGCACATAATTCACAACTTTCCATTTAACAATTTGCATCACATATCATATATTTCACATATCCCAATCTCATTTAATGACGTAAACACATTCTAATTCAATCAATCAAGCACACTTAATAAGTGTATATACAATGTTCATGTAACCCACTTTCAATTATTACATTGTTATGACTGAGTGCCTAAACTGTACCGTATTCATTGTGAATACCAAGTTCATTAATATTGTCCCTTACCCGTTGCAGATACAGGGCTCATTGTAAATATCGAGCTTTTGGCTCTATACCACATTCCCGAGCATTAAGCACATATTCGGTGGCTATTCATGTCACAACTATCTTTATGTGATCATGCATTCATGTATGAAATGCATCACAATAATATTCAATCATTCATTATTTCAATCATTCCCATTCTCAATCTCATTCCCATTCAAACACATTTACAGTTTCATTCCTATTTATCATATTCAATCAATCATTCACAATTTAAATCACAATTATCATCGGACCTTAGTCCGACTTTTAACAAAGCATGTTAAGTAAACACCTAATTAGTCCAAATTTACATTCAAGGAACACTTCAATATCACATTCATCAATCAATACCTCGAACCTTCATATTCGGAATTAGTACAATCAAATTCACATTCAAATCACAAGCACTCCCAATACAGTCCTGAATATCAAACTCCTCGAACAATCAATTTTTCGGAATCATCAATGTCACAATTATAGAAATATCTAATCAATATAGAAAAATCAAGTTTAATCAAAATATTATGAACATAACATGTTTCTAAACCGAGGTCACACATCTAGGTTACTCACAAATCACTACAGAAAGCTATTGCCTTAAAGTTCTGACAATGTTTGGATGATGGCGCTCAATGTGCTCCTCTATAACATATAATACATACACATATCAAATTTTGCACAATTATGAATTCATTTATGCACATTCATGTATATTGAATATGTACAATGCATATTCATGACAATTTCAGGTTTCTTAACATTATTCACAAAACTCATTCATATATCAATACACATTTAATCAATTCATATTTGTCTAAAAAAACATACTTTTGGATCCACTTTGCAAGATTATTATCATTAGGAAATTGAAATAATTTGATAACACTTTCTTCTAAAAAATTGTTCTCCCATGTCTTAAGTTTCCAATTACACTAAGATCATCAAATTTGATTTAGTATTCTATGAGTTATGCTCACAATACTACAGACTGAGTACATATGAAACTTTGGCTTGTACATGATCATGCTGTCAAATTGTACAACTCATATCTCTCAACCCACATATCCAAAAATTACAAACTTAAAACCAATTGAAAGCTAAGAGAATAATTTACAACTTTTGTTAAGACACATTTGTATAATTTGGCCTCTATCAATACAGTTAATTCAATAACCATAGGACATGATTTCTGTCTTGGGTAGTTCTATAGCCTCAGTGAAGACTTAATTTCAAGCCAGATTTTGAAATACTTGGAGATAGAATTAAAAGTCAACTTCTTCAATAAAGTTGTAACCAATTGTCTCTACTTTAATCTGAATCAATAATCAACTCATTTAGAAATCTGCAGATCAAAATATAGACAAAATGCCGAAGCATGATCAGTGAAATCATTCCAGTTAACAATATTCTAGCACACTCATATTTTCATCCTAAATTTATCATTCAATCTTTTCTGAATGGATTCAGATGTTCACAAATTTTGGTGGAGATGAAGAAAAATGTGTTATAAGTCTATTTGTTTAAGTCTCATGTCATTTGGATGTCAGGAGAAGAATTTATAATGAAAAGAACAAAAGATATTCAGAGAAAACACTACAGCTAACATATTCCAGCAATTCTTCTTCACCAATACCACATGCATTTCAGACCAATTCAAGTATCATTCTCATACCATTTAACATGCCTTAAAGCTCATATTGTTACTTACCTATTAGGCTTCCAATCCAACACAAAACTTCATATTGAACCAAGTCTCCATGCAAGCAAAATCAACAAAAACTTATAGTGAAAGCAAGGTGATTTTCGGACAGCAATATGAAGATCATAATCAGCTAGTTTTCTTGACAATTTGGTGAAGAATTTAGATGTGATTTTCATGCACAAATTTAGCTAGGGTTAAGAACAAAACGCAGAGAAGAGTTGGAGCAATTTCGGTGGAGAAAGGTGAGGGAAATAATAGAAACTTTGCTACTGGAATTTACTGCATCATCATGCTAGGTGTCAACTTGTAAACTCACCATATGTCTTAAGGCATGCTAGCCATTTTTTCAACAATTATGCTACCACTACTGCACTCATTATGCTGCCATTTTTCACCCTTTAATCAGTCCACATGTCACTCCAAGATTTGTCCACATGTCACATAATAATTGGTCCATTTGTCACTCCATAATTAGTCCATTTGTTAATTAATTCCTAATCCAATTGTCACTCATTTAACTATGCCAAATGTCACTCAATTTTGAGCTTAGTTATCCTAAATTTTCCATGTCTCAATTAGTCTTGCCACTAGGCATTTTTTCTAGTCCAAAAATACCCCAAATTTTTAGAAATATCCAAAATGTTACCAAAAATGTGAAATTAATTCTAATACACACCAATTCAATTTTCAAGACAAATAATCCATAATTCACATTTTTAATCACATTAAAAATCACTTATACCCAGACAATGTCAATGAATACATGAACAACCATATTAATATGCAAAAATCAATATTCTCGTGTATATGTATGCCACATTATGCATAAGTATGAATTATACTTCCTAATTTCTCAATGACCTCCTATAAGTACTATTTTAACCTTATCCTAAGTAACACGATGTTACATAATGGTTCCACTAAAGGATGATTTTCAGAAGCATCGGATGGCAGGGGATCAGCAGATGGAACCAATGGTCCTTGATGGAGCTTAAGTAAGGAATAATGGAACACTAGGTGAATTTTGGATGTCTCAGGAAGCTGCAGGCGGTAGGCAATGTTTCTAATTTTTTTCAGTAATTTGAAATGGACCATAAAATTGCTTGGAGAGCTTGGTGTATGGTGAAGTAGAAATAGAAGTTTGGCGATAGGGACGAAGTTTCACATACACCCAATCTCTTACTACATATGACATGTCTTTGTGTTTATGGTGAGCTTGCAATTTCATCGCATTTTGCGCTTTGGTGAGATGTTGTTTGAGAATGTCCAACATTTTTTGGAGAAAGGATAGAATGGAATCAACAACTTCAATTTGAGAAGAGCCAAGCAAGTAATATGGAATGGAGGGAGGACTTTTTCCATAGACTACTTCGAAAGGAGTGACACCAATGCTAGAATGAATGGAAGTATTGTAGGACCATTCAGCCAATGACAAGAATTTGTACCACTGTGATGGTTTGTCATGCATGAAGGATCTCAACTACTGCTCCAAAGTGCGATTCATAACCTCAGTTTGGCCATCCGTTTCTGGGTGATATGAAATACTCATGCGCAACTTGGTACCACAAATTTTGAATAAGTCACGCCAAAAATGAATCATAAAAATTGGGTCACGATTAAATATTAGACTTCTGGGAAAACAGTGGTGCTTGCAAACCATGTCCATAAAAAGATAGGCTAATTTAAATGTTGTGTATTGAGGTGGAAAGGCTCTAAAATGAGCCGCTTTGGAGAAGCTGTCAATAACCACCAAAATCGTTGTGTATCCGTGCGACACAGGTAAACCAGTGATGAAATCAAGGGATAGGTCTTCCCAAACTATAAGTGGAATTGGGATTGGTTGTAGCAGTCCCATTGGGCATTTGGTTCATACTTAATGTGTTGGCAAATTATGCATTGTGCCACAAAAATCTGCACATCACCATGCATAGTGTCCCAGAAAAAATTTGCTCGGATATTTTGTAATGTCTTGGCAAGGCCCATGTGTCCCCCCAGTGGAGTTTTATGAAATTCTTCCATTAAAAGTGTTCGAAAATGATTGGTAGAATCCAGCCATATCTTGCCCTTAAATAATAGCAGTCCATTGTGGATTGAGTAATCTGGATAAGAATTTGGGTACCGCTGAACTTGAGTAAATAAGGACTGAAATTCACTGCTTCCATTTAATGTGGTATGTAGTTGCTCTAGAAATGTAAAATGAGGCATGGACAGTATGAAAAACTTGCCTTCTGTGTCATCCGGTATGCGTGACAGAGCATCGACGACAATGTTACTTTTTCCCACCTTATATTAGATTGTATAGTCATAGCCTAGAAACTTAGATAAATAGATTTGTTGTTCTGGAGTTTGCACCACCTAAGAATAAGTTCTTTGAGGCTCTTATGAACTGTGAGGATGATGAATGGATGACCTAGCAAGTATTGGCGCCACTTACGTATTGCTGTTGTGATAGCATGTAATTCACGCACATAAGTGGAAGCGCGAAGGAGGCGTAAATAGAATGGTTTGTTGAAAAACGCGATGGGATGATCACATTGCATGAGCACTACTCCAATGGCCACCTTTGAGGCATCAGTCTCAAGTGTAAAGGGAAGTGTAAAATCTGGTAATGCAAGAATAGGGGCCTCTGTCATTGCCTTTTTAAAAGTAGCAAAAGCCTGTCAACTTGGGAGTTCCATTGAAAACAGTCCCAGCGCAATAAAATAGTTAATGGTGATGCAATTTTAGCATAATCTTTAATGAATTTATGGTAAAAATCAGTGAGACCCAAGAAACCACGCAATGCCTTGAGGGTTGTAGGTACTAGCCATTCGACCATGGCACGAATTTTTGACAACTCTGGTTCAACCCCCCTTTGGGACACAATGTGACCTAAATACTCCAGCTGTCTTTTAGCTAACAAGCACTTAGAGTCCTTCAGGAAGAAGTTTCCCTCTAGCAAAACACGAAACACACAGTTCAAATGATTAAGGTGAGAATCGAATGAGCTACTATATACTAGTATATCATTAAAAAAACAGCAACAAAGTGACATAAATATGGCTTGAGCAATTCATTCATTGTTGCCTGAAATATAGAGTGTGCATTACATAATCCAAACGGCATCACCTTATACTCGTAATATCCTTGGTGGGTTCTAAAATTTGTTTTTGGAATGTCATCCTCATCCATTCGTATCTGATGGAAGCCTTGTCTCAAGTCCAGCTTTGAAAACCATGAAGCATTGCCCAACTCATTTAGAAGTTCGTCAATCGTAGGCATAAGAAAATGATCTTTAATGGTGATCAAATTTAAGGCCCTACAGTCAACATAATAGCGCCAACTACCATCTTTTTTTTGACAAGTAATACGAGTGATGAGAAGGGGCTGTGGCTCAGCTGAATCATTCCCGAGGAAAGCATCTCATTGACTTTTTTTCAATTTCACACTTTTGAAATTTGGGATATCGATAAGGACAGACATTTACTAGATCGGAGTTGGGTAGGAGGTGAATTTTGTGGTGTATTTCTCGAGGTGGAGGAACCTAGGTTGGTTTTTGGAAAAGGTCTTTGTATTTAGTTAAGAGGTGGGCAATTTCTAGGATGGATAGGGAAGTAGATGGTTCTGGTTCAGCTGGTGGTTCTGAAAAAATGCGGATATGGAAAAATTCAGAAGTGGCATGGGTCTGCAATAGACGACCTACCTGTTGGGCAGACGCATGAACAGGTTTGTTTGGTGCATCCGCCTTGAATTCAATGATGTTACCCAACCTAATGAATTGCATGGTCAGTGTTTCATAATCTGTGACAATAGGGCCAAGGCGTTTGAGCCACTATATACCAAGTACGATGTCAGCAACACTGATGGGGACGACATTTAGATCAATATCAAAGACTTGGCCTTGAATTTGAATGGTCGTGTGTGAGCAAATTTGGTGGCAATCAATCACTGTTTGAGGAATTATTGGTGCTCTCCAATATCTCACACTGACGTGTCCATATCTATCATAAAGTGTCAAATATGTTTCACAATTAATGCACGCTCTTATAGTTGCCCATTTGGAATTGGTTCAATGAATCCTTCAATACCTGAAAGGTACACTTAACATTGGTTTATACCTCGCTTCCAATATAACTCTTGAATTGTCTGCTTTCTTTGATGCTGATTAGGCTAGTTGCTCTACAACAAAGAGATCTACCACTAATTACTGTACTTTTCTTGGCACAAATATCATTTTATAGTGTGCTAAGAAACAACACACAATCTCTCGCTCTAGTACTAAAGCTAAGTATCGTGCTATGGCTAATACTGCTGCCGAACTGACATGGCTCACTTATATTCTTAAAGATCTTCGCATCTCTCTTTTGTCTCCACTAGTCCTCTACTATGATAATATCAGTGCTCTATACATGACAATCAATCCTGCCTTTCATGCTCGAAGCAAAAACATTGAGTTGGATTACCATTTTGTACGCGAACAAGTTGCACTTGGATTACTTGTCACTAAACATATGTCCTCTGACAAACAAGTTGTTGATATATTTACTAAACCTGTGTCTAAGGCTGCCCTCACATATTTTCGCAACAAATTGTGCCTTCAACCCTGACTCAGTTTTTGAGAGGATATTAACAATCTACAACTTCTGTGAAGTGATAAGGATAATATTATGAGCAAATAATGGAGTGATAAGGATGATCATAAGAAGTCTCACATATCATGGGGTGATAAGGTTGATCGTACTCATAAAATTATCAAAAAAAATATGATCTGTGACAAAGACTTCCAAAGAGTAACAAATTCCTACTGAAATGGTAGTTTATTAGATCTGGTAGTTTATTAAATAAAAGAAACTCCATTTGATAGTAATGATACCTCTTTTGTATTTTAGTTGCCGTAGATAAAACTATAATCTTTCATTCCTTATTTTGTACAAGTGCTATATATGTATCAATCTATATATACAGCTTTTTTAGGCCTATAATTGGCATTGGTGAGATAAGAATCAATTTCAAAATAACAAAATTCTCGTTTACTGCATCTTTGTTTCTCCCCCCTCTATTTTGACATCAGCCATACGTTCAAAATGATTGTAACATTTTTAATTAGTTTTCTTTCGTGTATTTGAGATCAATATATGTAGGAATTGCAGCACAGCTCGTGGCTCTTTATGTCAAACCAGAGGTTGTCTATTTTGGCTTATTTTTGTCTATTGTGTACATACGCACCATGTTCATACCTTGTATTTCTTTCCACCTTAATTCCTTAGAATTTTAATTTTTAACATATTATTAGTCGATTTTTGTGATGACTTTGAGTTGGATATGTCTTTTATGGTTGGTTATTTTACAAATCTTAACATTACATGTAAAGAAATTTTAAATCGTACTTCAGAAATCAACATTTATAGCGTCGTAGTTTCATTAAGGAATTTGATTCGTAAATCATCAAAAATAAATATATAGCTTAAAGGAGGAAGTGGAATCGGGTATGCTAAGCTATAGTCCTGAAAAGCCCGAGCAAAGCCAAGCCCAGCTTTCAATAACACCCCTATCTGGGGTTGGTTGACCTGACAAAACGAGCGCATCGTGCTGCATGAACTTGGCATGTTAGTTGATTAGTATCCAAATCCAATAAATAATACACAGGGTCCAGTCCAGGCCTAGCTGTCTTCAATTTCATTTTTATTTTCTTTTCTGTTCCATTATTTGTTTCTAGTCAAGTCCAACAATAATAATAATAATAAGAGGTAAAAAAACAAGAACACTCTCTCTCTCATATGTGTATATATGTAGATATGTAGACTCAAAGTAGAAGAGGGGGAGAGAAGAGTAAACGGACAAAGTGTAGAAGCAGAAGGAGTGATTGTACCGATGGACCTCAAAGACGCCTCCTTGTTCTCCAACCAGCTCCAGCAAAACCATCACCATCTCGACTCCACCGTCCGTTCACCTAAAATTTTCGACCGCTACACATCCTCATCTGAAGATGAGGAATCAGAACCTGCCAATTCCTCTATGGAAGCCACCAGCAAGCGCCTGGATTATATGATCCAATTCTTGGACCGCAAGCTTTCCACCCCTGTCAACGCCGACAGGTCCTCCTGTGCTTTACCTGAGTTTGTTGGAAGAGGAGGTGGAAGCGGCAACTTGAGGCTTCCCCTTCGGGCCGCAGTGGACCGGGATCGCCCACCATGCCTTGAAGTCAGACCCCAACCCTTAAGGGAAACTCAAATCGGCTGTTTCATAAGAAGCATTACTTCTACTCCCACTCAATTGTGGGCCGGAAAAGAAGACGGCAGCTTGCTAGTATGGGACTTTGACCAACTGTATGGTGGGACTGAGGACACCGCTCCTTACAAAGAGTCGTCCATGTCGTCGACTGCGGCTGCGGCAGTATTGTGTATGCTTGGAGATGAAGCCACTGGAATGGTGTGGACTGGACACAGAGATGGTAGGATTAAGTCATGGAAGATGCACATTTCTTCCAATTCCTTCAAGGAATCCTTGTCTTGGTTTGCTCATCGTTCTCCTCTTCTCTGTCTCATCGTTTCTTCTTACGGTTAGTCCTTTGTTTTTCTATTCCTCCTTCTCTTTCCTTCTAATTGCATGCCAACTCACTACCCATATATGTTCTAATATTTCTCTTCTGTGTGATCCAGGAGATGTTTGGTCTGGTTCCGAGGGTGGTTCTATCAAAGTATGGCCCTGGGAATCTATTGATAAGTCCTTTTCTTTTCCCATTGAAGAAAGGCACATGGCTGCTTCCTTAATGGAGAGGTCTTACATTGACCTCAGAACCCAAGTTGCTGCTAGTGGCTTTACCAATGCTTTCAATTCTGATATTAGATACTTGCTCTCTGATTATTCTAGAGCCAAGGTGTGGAGTGCTAGTTATCTCTCTTTTGCCTTGTGGTATGCCTTTTGTTCGTTTACTCTTGTTTCTGACTTTCATGTCGCAGTAGCTAATCCTACATCGTAGAACTAGATTGATTTTAAGTTTAAGTCTAGAGCGCAATTTCTTATTTAAGCTGATTGTTTTGCTTTTGCAATCACCTCAATTTTCCTTTTTGTTATTGTAAAACGAAAAGGCTAACGTATATCATTTGGTTTGTTTTGAAGGGATGCCCGTACAAAGGAGTTGGTAAAAGTGTTAAACATAGATGGCCAGATTGAACGAATGGACATGTTATCGGGCCAGGAAGTTACTTTGGAAGAGGAGATGAAGACCAAAACTTTTACTGGATCAAAGAAAGAAAGGATACAAAACTCATTTGGTTTCTTACAGCGTTCACGTAATGCAATAATGGGAGCAGCTGATGCTGTTCGTCGTGTTGCTGCAAAAGGTGGTTTTGGAGAGGATAATCGGAGAACTGAAGCACTCATTAAGACAACTGATGGAATGATCTGGACCGGATGTACTAGTGGCTTACTTGTTCAGTGGGATGGAAATGGTAACCGTCTGCATGATTTCCTGTACCATTGTTTTGCTGTTCAGTGTTTGTGTCCAGTTGGATCACGGATATGGGTGGGATATGCAAGCGGCAATATCCAGATATTGGACCTTGAGGGTAATTTGATTGGAGGATGGGTAGCTCACAGCAGTCCCATAATAAGCATGGCTATTGGGGCTGGTTATGTTTTCACTTTAGCTAATAGTGGGGGTATACGGGGATGGAATATTGTGTCTCCAGGACCCATTGATAGAATATTGTGTTCAGAGTTGGCTGGCAAAGAATTTGTGTATACAAGGATCGAGCATTTTAAAATATTGGCTGGTACATGGAATGTGGCACAAGGAAGAGCCACTCGTGACTCACTGTTATCCTGGATAGGTTCTGCGGTTGGAGATGCTGGGATTGTTGTGGTTGGCTTGCAAGAAGTTGAAATGGGTGCTGGTGTTCTTGCAATGTCGGCAGCAAAAGAAACTGTAAGGCATCTCATTTACTGCGTTAACCAAAATAGAGAAAAGGAAAAACCAAAAAACAAAATGATCTTCGAAGCATATTACTTATGGTTAACTTCCTAATAGATTTGAATTTCAAAGGATATATCAATCCTCCTATACTCGAAGTTAATATTTCAGATTCTTAAAGGAATTCATTGTTTTAGTTTGCTTTTCATCTCAAATGATGATAAGGTGCTGAACTAATTTTTTGGGTATATTAATTAGTTATGATTATGGTTTATGTTTTAGACATTTGGGCTTCTTTTATTCCTGATATGTGGAATTTGGTCAATGATTACATTCGCTTGAGTTGTACAACTATGAATTCAAAACTCTGAATATTCTCTAGAGTCTTCGGCTTTTGGTGGAAATGTGAGCCGTTACTAGCCTTTGTTGTTTGTTTTTCTTTTCCTTTGTAGGTAGGTAATCTAATGCATTGAAAGTTGAATTGATAGCTCAAGATTTCTTTGGAATTGGCAAGATCAACTTTTGCCAATGGAAAAATGCCTAATAAACAAGTTATGGCAATCTTTGAGATGGAAATTAATTTCAAGTTGAAAAGGTTTGGAAACTCAAGATAGAACATAGCTGAAGTGAGTAAAGAATATCAAGAAATCATAATTAAGTGGATGGAGAGATAATGAATGAAATTGGTGGTACATACTTGTGCAAACTCAATTGAGATAGAGCGTTGAGGGATATTCTATACTCTCAAACTTTCTTAAGTTAGTTGTCCGGTGGATTGCTTCATTTGTTCTGGTTAAAGTTCAGAAATTCAAAAAGATAAATAATGAACATCAACACATTGTCACTGTTATATGGATTTATTGTATTCCTTTTAGTCCCCGTGAATTTCTCTGGTTTTATTATGAATCCAACCTTACTTTTGACAACAGGTAGGACTTGAGGGGAGCTCTGTTGGCCAATGGTGGCTAGATATGATAGGCAGAACCTTGGATGAAGGGTCAACATTTGATCGTGTTGGTTCCCGGCAGTTAGCAGGCTTGCTTATTGCTGTATGGTTAGTTTATATGATGATTTCTGATTGGCTAAACCTGGTTTTAAATAAGCCTTAATCTGGCATTGATGTGTGGTTAGTTTTCTTTTGGTCATAATTCATTTTGGTCTGTTATTTTTAGTTTCACCTATTAGTAGAGAACTGTCTTAAGAATGTAATTTGCTGCTCTTCTTTAGTTATGTTTGTTCTTGAGTGGGATGGTGAGTGAAAGGGCAGCTTATTACAAGTTTATATCCTGAAAGGTAATACATAGAACATCTGATTCAATTAGTTCATGATTTCCTCTCAATTTGTACAAAATCTTTATTATTTTATATTTTCTTAACGATTAGGCATATACAGTTTGTTTTTTATCTTTTAATGCACATTTGTTGTTGGATATCTTGTTTCTTATAGTTAAAGCATTTTCTTTTAGGGTGAGAAATACCCTGAAAGCTCATGTTGGTGACATTGATGCTGCTGCTGTTCCGTGTGGATTTGGTCGTGCCATTGGCAACAAGGTACATACTCATGGTATTTAATGATCTCATGAAGATTTTGTGGGCATGTAGCTGTTTCTTGATACAAAGAAATCTTCTTTTATATGGTGTAGATAAATTATGTGTTTGTCAACGGCAACCTTTGTTATGCATATTCTCATTGCACCTATTTGTCTTCTGTCCAGGGAGCTGTTGGTTTGAGGATTAGAGTCTATGATCGGGTTATGTGTTTTGTCAATTGTCACTTTGCAGCACATCTAGAAGCAGTTAATCGTCGTAATTCTGATTTTGATCATGTATACCGTACAATGACATTCAGTCGACCTCCAAACATGTTTAATGCTGCAGCTGGTATGGTGTCATACCTGTTATTGTCTTGCTCGCTTGCCTGCTCAATGTATTTATCTTGGCTTGTTTATAGATCTGGCTTGCCATTGCTCCTTTCTGTTGCAGCTGGTGCTTCATCTGCAGTCCAGATGCTTCGTGGCACAAGTGTATGTAAATTTATACACGCTTGATAGACCCCGCCTTCAGTTGCTTTCGATGAAAGTGACTTCAATTTATATAACTCCAGTAAGTCTTGGTACTTGTGCAGGCTATGAGCGCCAACTCTGCTGAAGGAATTCCTGAATTATCTGAGGCTGACATGGTCATATTTCTTGGAGATTTTAATTATCGACTGGATGGTATTTCATATGATGAAGCAAGGGATTTTGTGTCTCAAAGATGTTTTGATTGGCTTAGAGAAAGGGATCAGCTTCGAACAGAAATGGAAGCTGGGAATGTCTTCCAAGGAATGCGAGAAGCTGTTATTAAATTTCCACCCACATACAAGTTTGAGAAGCATCAACCCGGTTTGGCAGGTATATTTGATATTAAATGGCCTACTTACCTACATGATTTAGGTCTGCCCAATGGGGCAATATTAACAATGAACGGAAAAAAGAAAACGGTGGAACAGAAAAGGTCTTGCTAATCATTCAACTACATTGTTTGCAGTTACAGACAATTACTAATAGCATAAACTACTTATATGCAGGTTATGATTCAGGTGAAAAGAAGCGCATTCCTGCCTGGTGTGATAGAATATTATACCGTGATAGTCGGTCTGCTTGGGTTTCTGAATGCAGTTTAGAATGCCCTGTTGTCTGTTCTATATCAGAGTAAGATTATCTAATATCATTGATAGCAATTAAGTGCAACCTGCAAAAATATGTCAACTGCCTTCTTAAATCAACCAATCATTATCTTTTACCAGAGCCATCTTTTGATAAACCAGATCAAGTCAAGCATTTAGTATTCCCTTTTTCATACTTTTAACTTGTAGATTATATATAGTTCAAAAAGCCCTTGTCTGCACATGATTGTGATTTGATTTGATACATGGGCTGACATCTTTTATATAGGTACGATGCTTGCATGGATGTGACTGACAGTGATCACAAGCCTGTCCGTTGCATTCTTAATGTTGATATTGCGAGAATTGATGAGTCAATAAGAAGACAAGAATTTGGAGACATTGTTCGGTCAAATGAGATCAGACGCATACTAGAAGAACTTTGCAAGATTCCAGAAACTATAGTCAGCACAAATAATATAATCCTTCAAAACCAGGACACGACCATTCTGCGTATCACCAATAAATGTCAGACGAACAATGCTCTGTTTGAAATAATTTGTGAAGGTGAATCTACAATTAATGAAAATGGGCAGGCATCGAATCATCATCCTAGGCTTTCCTTTGGCTTTCCACCATGGCTGGAGGTAAGTTATTATGATTCTTGTAAAAAATGCCAAATTTACAAGCATCACCCAAAGAGCCTTGGGAATTGATTTTGTAGATCTGAATCAAATAGAAAAGATTGATTGCGTGAACAATGTTGCAAAATTTTCGTAGATACTAATATCCCGTTTTGCACAATCTTAAAATGTTTTTATTTATTGAAACAGGTAATTCCTGCAGCTGGCATAATCAGACCAGACCAAATTGCGGAGGTATCTGTTCATCTGGAAGATTTCCCGACACTGGAAGAGTATGTAGATGGTATTCCTCAAAACTCATGGTGTGAAGATACTAGAGATAAGGAAGTTATACTGGTGGTCAAAGTGCATGGTGGTTATAACAGTACAATTGACACGAGAAATCATCGTATACGTGTGCGCCACTGTCGTTCATCTCATACAGCACGAATTGAAGCAAATGCAAATGGATCCAGGCAGGTCCAGGTGAATCTTCTACACCGGTCAGATTACCAACGCCTTAGCAGCTCCTATGATGTGGTTGACCACCTCCGTAATCTCCATAGTCCTTAGTGGGAGTTTCATCTCTAACGAACCAGCTTCTTCCTTGGGGAGTCTCCATAAACATAGTTGAGTTGTTTGAAAAGTAATGTTGATGTAAATATGGGGACCCTTTTCCCTGTCTGTCTTTCATTTTTCAGAAGTGATACGTACCAACTTCTTTCATAACTTTCCCCTTTGAGATTGTTTTTGGGTGAAGTGTATATACTATGTAAGGAAGGAGATGAAAAGATATGGAAGGAGACCAATGAAGCAGGTTGTATACTGTTTTTCTTTTGTGATGTGTGAATATTTAGGAGTGATGCAGCTAAAACAGTAAGGTGAGACTTGCCATTGGGTTTTGTTTCATGAAATTATTCGATGTTACGGTTATACTTGGAAGTGGGTAGGGCGTACTTTGTAAGAAAATGAGGGAGAAAGCGGCAGGTTATGTTAAAAAGTAACATAAACGGGGGATTACTTGTATATAATTAATAATTTACACGGCATTGATATGAAAAAGCTACAGCAGTAATATGAAAATGCGGTGCCAAGATCGTTTGTTTAGGAGATTGTGCCAGAAATGGGCCCAAAGCAAATTTCACATTACTTCTTTGGTTTTTCACTACTTTAGTTTTAGAAGTAGGCGTTGAAAGATCTATTTTGTAAATGATCTGCGATTGACCTCCTAATGGTCAAATAAGAAATTATGTTTGAACGCCCCTAAGCTGCAAAGGTTGCTATATTAGCTTTCGAGCTGATGGATATGAGTGAAGATGGTTATCTGTCAGCGTGATCATGTTGATATTTGCTATCTCTTAGCCAAACTCTACGTCTTTTTTTTACTTCTTAAAATTAAAACTGATCAGAGTCTTAATGGTGACATTGTTATTGTTGACAAAAAAGGTAACTACAAATGACAATGTAAAGATTAACACAAATGTAAAATAACAGTGATACTCAAAACCTTAAAATATTATCTTTATTTTGAATATGATTACACATGTTATGAAACACGTATGGGCTGAATATATAATACATGTGACTTGATCTATACATAAAAGCGATCAGAGTACACTTCATCAACTCTTATGACACTACCACATGTGGGTGAATAGATTATTTAAGCAATAACTTTCCTCTATTTAATACCTTTATGCACATGTCAAAATTTTATTTAAGATTTAATACATGTGGACAAAATAGCCAAATACCAGAGACATCTTTCAGCATGCAAGCGTAATAATCCGACTGTTGACTTAAAACGCCACTGTAGTAATTGCAATTTCATCAATACTGGAAAAATCCATAAACACAAAGGATATACTCTTATATTATCCTCACACTCTATATGGGCATATAGTATGTGAAAATGTACTATCAATAAATGCAAACCCTGAATTCATAGTATAATTATCACAAATTAATGCTAAAGACATCATCAGTAAACTTTATTTGAGACTTTCGTTGCAAAAAATCTCAATTAGAGCAATTATCGTGCATTATCAAACACTAAACCTACCACACATGACACAAAAATCTCAAATATCTCTCTCATGTCAAGTTCGTAGCACGAAAATCCAATCAAAAACGACTTTAGAATACCTTAATTTTTTTCTAGAGTTAAACTTTATTTATTACCAATGTAATAAATCCAGAAAAATTAAAAACTTACTTTTTGAATTCCACAAACCTGAAAAATGACCCAAAATGACTTAGGGCATCATTATTGCAATTCTAAAATTTTTGAACATATAACATATAACAGAAGCCTTAATCACGTATAACGAATCGATCGTGAAAGGGAAATAATGAAGAAATGTCGAAATACTTGATTTGGGTTCCATAACATTTGGAGGAGCTTTCTAAGGCCAAAACGAGCACGAATCTTACGACACCTTGACGAGCTCTACTCATCGAGGTGTGGTCAACATCTTTTTGTAGTTTTCTCAAAATGTGAACTTCTGAATGGGTCAGAGTAATTTTACGTTCACAAATTACTTAAACAACTACAAGAGATTTTAACCTCTATATATAGCTTCCATATCAAGTTCCCCATCACAAGCTCGATATGGGTCCAATCGACACTGATTGGGGTCTATTTTTCTCCTAGACTTTGGCCCATTAACCTAGATCATTTATTGAGTCACTTTATTATCTTTATCCAGATCAAATTATAAGTTATTGAAAAACTGATAAAATGTAATTAATTATCATCCATCTTTATAGGAAAATATTGAACATTTGTTTCATGAATTATACGTTCATTGTCAAAGATTGGATTTTTAAGGGTTCATCTTTATTAACAAGGAAAGCTCAGAATCTGAATGCCCAACTTGGATAGTAAGTGAGAAAACTACTGTATGCCAAGGGCTTTTGTAAAGATATCTGCAAGTTGGTTGGCAGATTGAACATGATGAGTAGAGATGACACCAGCTTGAATGTGTTCACGAAGAAAATGACAGCTAGTCTCAATATGCTTAATATGCTTATGAAGACACGGATGGATGTAATATGAAAAGAAGCTTTATTATCATAATATAGACGTAACGGGTGCGTGAGCGAAACACCAAGTGAACACAACAAACTCTTAAACTAAATCAACTCACAGGTAATAGTGGTCATGGAACCATATTAAACTTTCGTAGAAGAACGTGACATAGGGTGTTATTTTTTAGTCTTCCACGAGATAAGTAACTGACCAAGAAAAACAAAGTAGCCTATTAATGAGCGATAACTGAGGGGACAGCTAGCCCAATTAGAATCACATAAACCATATAACTGCATATCAGAATTAGTGCCCAGAAGAATTCCTTGCCCAAGATTTCCTTTTAAGTGGCGAAGAACACGAAGAGCGGCCTCCCAATGTTTCATGCAAGGCTATTGCATGAATTGAGCCAGAGCAAGAACAAAGTAACTAATTTCATGCCTAATGAGAGTCAAATAAATCAGTCACTCAACAAGAACATGTTTCTCTGGGTTGTCGAACAAGGGACTTATGCAGGTCAATGATTTTTCTTCATAGCCTCGTGCCAGCGAGGATAATGAACTGCCTCCTGATATGAACTGGGTTCCACTTCAGCAGAAGGAGTTGCAAGAAAGGCACGATGTTGTGCAGAAAAATTAGGTTGACATAACAAGCAATAGGATACAATATACCTAAGTTTGCAAAAAGAGAAATGGCAACAGGAGGTCTACTTGAACTATATTAATGCGAACAAAAATCACACATATCAAATGATGACATTTTTTGACGATGACCAAGACCATAAAGATCAGTATCCTTAACTACCTCTCTTGTATCAGGTGTCTTCAAAGGCCTACTAAGCAGCAGAGCATTAACAGCCTGAGAAGGGGAGTATGTATCCTCTGAAACTCCATCCCTAGATGCTGGTTCAAGGGCATGTGAAGTGGACTAGTCAATTGGAAGAGGGTTATGTACATTCATATCTCATTCATATCTCATTCTACGAAGGACTTCAAGAGAAACAACATTCGGGGACTAATTTGGGAGCGGGTCTGATGATATATTGGCTAAGGGAAAACAAGCCTCATTAAAACGTACATGACGAGAAACAAAGTGACATTCATTTTCATTATCAAACACCTCCCATTCTTTTCAAGTATGTGAATACCCCAAAACCATACACTTTCTACTTCGAGTTCCAAATTTATCTCGATTGCAATCATTAAAGAACATAACACAAACACCCAAAAAGTCGAATATATTTATAAGAAGGAGGTTGGCCATATAACATCTCATAAGGACTCTTTCCTTAATTCAACATGGATGGGCTGCGTTTAATAAGATACCCAGCTGCCAAAATACATTCTCCCTAAAAACAAATAGCCAAATGAGCCTGAAAGCGTAATGCTCTAACAACATCAAGAATATGTCTGTGCTTCCTTTCAACCTGCCCATTTTGTTGAGGAGTGTCAACACAAGAAATTTGAAAAACAAACCCTTGTTCTAAAAAATATGGCCTTATAGGTTTGAATTTAGTTTCGTTATCACTTCGTACTATTTTCACTTGTTTATTGAATTGAGATTGAACCATGTCACAAAAAATCTTAAAACTTTAGGGGACCTCACTTTTCTCAGCCATCAAAAGTATCCATACAGCACGTGAAAAATCATCCACAATAGTAAAAAAAAAACAATGAGTAGCACTAGAAGAAGAAAGTCAATATGTGCCCCAAACATCACAATGAATTAATTCAAAAGGTTCCAACGCACAACTTGTGCTCACATCAAAAACATCTATAGTTTATTCTGCTCGCATACAAGCATCACAAAATCTATCGAATCATGACTACCACCATAAGAATTTGATTCTAGAAGCAAATGAACCACTTTAGAGGAGGCGTGTCCCATACACTTGTGTCATAAATCATAGGAGACCACTGTTGTCACCTGATGTGTTTGAGGATCAGCCCATTGACATCCCTAGGTCCTATACAACACAAAACTTGTTAGTAAACATCACATGACATTCTAAGTCATCAATTAAGTGAGCCACTGAAATCAAGCTACAAGTCAAACGAGGCATATAAAGAACATTCTCTAATAATAAACTGTCACCCAATTACATCCGTCCAATGTGAGTGGCTTGAGTAGTCTCACCATTAGGTAGGCTAACCAGTGAAAGCGGCAAATCAACCAAATCAAATAAACAAGGTTTTACACCAGTCATATGATATGAAGCTCCTATGTCGAGGAGCCAGTCATTTGTATTAGCCATACCTGTCAATTTTTCAGTTCTGGAAGGTTTCTTACTATTGCTAAACATGGCAAGAAAAGAGTTCCATTGATCATTAGTGAACATTGGCATCTGGGAGCGATCTGCATCACTTATGCCACTTTGGAAACCCACGAAAGAAATTGTAGCTTCTTTAGCCTGCGCAGCATTGGTAACGATGCCTAGTGTAACATCCCATTACCATAGGGCACGTACCTACGCTTTTAGGCACATAACCTATGATAATGGTATGTTAGAGCAATAACAAATCTAATTTGCACATGGCATCATCTAAAATA
>JANQBM010000007.1:30653068-30663753 GCA_025594535.1 Erythroxylum domingense | reverse complement strand
TGTGACTGAGTGCCTTTCACACATATACAAAGTTTGGCCCATAGGGCTCAATCAGAACAGAATCACGGAGCATAGCTCTACGTGCAGAACACATTTATCATGGAGCAAAGCTCTACGTGGAAGCGCTTCTAACTAGCAACTCAAGTCACAACGCCTTTATCTGAGCATACATTTTATGAAATGCATCAAATACTGAACAGATCACACACAGAATCTCATACAAATGTTTAGATGATGTTCTTATAGTCATCGGACCTCAATCTGGCATTCAGATGTCGCTGAGAATCAAATGTCATTCAGAAACTCATATCAAAATATCTCATGATTATCGGACCTCAGTCCGGCATTCAGCTGTCGCTGAGAAGCAAATATCATTCAGAAATTCATATCAGAATATCAAATTAAACACTTCCAATACATGCCCAACTATTAACTCCTCGGACCTCAGGTCCATAATTCAGAACCAGCACACACATACAATGCAATGATATCGGAAGTTAACAAATTGAAGACATATAGTCAAATAATCCTAGGAATTCATCTAGGTCAACTCACAGTATGCTCCCAGAAGCTATTGCCTAGATGATCCGGCAATGTCCGACTGTCGTCCGACGTGCTCCTCTAAAACAGACAAAACACATTCACAATTATCATCTTTTGTACAACCGTGCTAAACATGTCAAAATATAGAAAATATGCACGATGCATGCTCAATGGCAACTTCTCTCTTTTATGGAAGGTGCATCTTTACAGACGATGTGCCCTTACAGAAGAAGATGAGTTACAGAATAAGACGATTTACAGAAGGAGATGACGTCACCCAGAGGGAGTTGACGTCATCACAGAAGAAGTTTTCCTCTTAGCATAACTTTGTCTACAGAGATCGGATTCAATTGTTCTTTACATGATTTGACAGAGGGTATCAAGATATACAAATGTCATGAAGACTTCAAAGACTAATTTTATCTTCTGAAGGGTCAAAATGGGACAGAAGATATGCGGTGAACAGTGACCCAGAAGAAGTTTAGGAAACACAGGCGATGTTTTACAATTGCCATAACTTTCTCTAGAGAGATCGGATCAAGATGTTCTTTATATGATTTGAAAGAGGATTTCAAGATCTACAACTTTTATGAAGATCTCAAAAGTCAATTCTATCTTCTGAGGGGTCAACAATGGGGCAGAAGATAGGTATAGACGAACATAGAAGAAGCAAAATAGAGAAGGAGATAATTTACAGAAGAAGATGACGTCACCCAGAGGAAGCTGACGTCATCACAGAAGATGTTTGAGTCTGTGAACAGGAACACAGACGATACTTGTGTCCAGTGACTTAGATGAAGTTTATGAATCAATAGCATAAACGAAGTTCATTTGTCTGTGAACAGTAACACAGACGAAGTTCAAGAAGCAATAACATAAACGAAGTTCATTCGTCTGTGAACAATAACACAGACGAAGTTCATGAACAGTACATATATACGAACTTCATTCGTCTGTGAACAGTGACACAGATGAAGTTCATGAACAGTAGTATAGACAAAGTTCATTCCTCTGAGAACAGTAACACAGACGAAGCAATACAGAGAAAGATGATGTCACCCAGAGGAAGATGATATCATCACAGAAGAAGTTGGTTCACAGAGAATACAAAACACAGACGAAGTCTGGCTCATAGAGGAATGCATCTTGACAATGATGCATCCTCACAGAAGAAGATAACTCACGTCAGAGAATGACTCATAGAGGATGCATTTGCATCTGTAAGATAACTTACAACAGAGAATGACTCGTAGAGGATGCATTCGCATCCTTACAGAGGAAGATGATGTCACCCAGAAGAAATTGACGTCATCACAAAGGATACAATACAGAAGACGGGAGGAGCAGAACATATTATCCCTCATGTCTATACGAGTTCTATACATCATTTCCATTGCTATTACACTTCCACACATGCGAGTATCATCTATACTACTCCCTCTTCAGCTCCAAAACACCAACCAACTCCAAGGAGCCAAAACTCACATACATACCAAAATCACAGACCACGTTTGATGCTTACATGTTCTTTCTGCATTTTCTTTCTTCTGTGGTAACTTTTGAACTTAACTAACATTCAGAACCCTCATATTAACTCTTCTCTAAGCTGTGACCCTTTTCATGCAGATATATGTATATACCCAACTTGCACATGCTTATCTATGCAGTGAAGTAGCATCACAATGACTTACTTGTTTAGCAGGTACTTCAACACTGAAAGTGGAAGTTAACACCACAGAAAGCTGCTAAAGTGTTATTTGGTGATGAAGGTCAGGGGAGTGAGTTGCTATATGGAGTAGTTTAGTTAGAAATGGAAACTATGGTAGTTCTTCCTAACTTAAACAATATAATACGTGAGTTCATTTTATGCCCCTCACGTGTACTATTCATCTCCACTGACTCAGCATTTGTCATCATTACAACCTGTAATGGAGCCTTCTTAACTTAAACAATATTATCCCCATGCTCCTCACGTGTACTATTTATCACCATCGAGTCACCATTTGTCATAATGACAAATTGTCATACTTACCTGAAAATGCCAAATGAAAGCATATATAATTAGATGAATGTGCCAAACAATATGTGAGTCACAAATAACTCATGTCTATCATTCATTTATCTTAAGTCATATAAGTGTCCCACAATTAATTGTTCTAGCCGTATAGATAACGGGATGTTACACCTAGTGTTTGAAAGCCACCATGACCCCGGCCTTGACCACCACTATGACCGTGACCTTGCCTTATCCCTTTCCATTTGTGAACCATTAGTCCATATTTCTCGATTAATTTGAAGCAATATTTCACATCATGACCATCTTTCTTGCAATACGAGCACCAAATCTTCCACTTGTCTCCCCCTATCGAATAACTTATTTGTCACTTTCCTCCTTGTACAGCAAACGAAACAGCATCTGCCCGATCCTCTTTTGCTCAAGTTATGTTCTTATGCCTCTCCTCCTTAATCACCATTTGATAGACTTTACTAAGAGGAGTAAGAGGTTCCATGCTCAGGATATTAGTGCGTAATCCACCATACACTTCTCCATCCAAGCCGAACAAAAATTCATGTGTCTTTTCGATCTCGATTTTCTTGAGATATTACTTCGCCAGATTACAAGTACACCCACTATAGGTGCATTGGGGCATATTGCGGTATCTAGCAAAATCATCCCACAAAGGTGTTAGAGTAGTGCCTTAAAGGCAATCGCCTTTAGTACGTTTTGTACAAAGTTATGTACAGACTTTATTTTCAATAATAAAAAAAGCATCTTTCATACCGCATATATATGATGCATGCACCGAGATTTCCCTACAAAAGCTTTGAGGCGACCATAATAAGTAGTCACTGTTTGCCCAATTTGTTTGCAATTTCCAATGGCCTCCTTCAATAGATGTCATGATCCAACCTACTAATATATGATTAACATTAAACCACTTCCAAATCATCGTCATTATTAGTAGGTTGAGGTACAGTTCCGTCAAGAAAACCAAGTTTTCAGTTGGCTCGAAAAGCATTTTTCACGGCCATAACTCATTCACGATAATTGGACTCATCTTTGAGCATAACTCCACATATATTCAATCCAGGTATGTCTGATTTATGTAAGAAATATGGGGACGAAGGGTCATTGATCTTGCGTCGCGTCTCCTTCTTATTGTCGTCATTGTTATTGTTGATGTCCCTTGTTATAGTGAAAGCTCTACGATGAGCATCTCACGTCTCTCACTCCTTACTCTTGTGTGGCTATATGCTCAATATATACAAGAAGCAGTTGAGGTAAGCTAGGAAACTATTATCTAAAATATCTCCCCGATTCTCCCCTATATAATGTTACATAATTACATACGATAATTATATAGTCCTATATTCATGCAGATATACTAAAAAGTGAGTGAGGCATAACATAAGATGTAAGAAAAACAGGGAATTATTTATATATGGTGATATAGTTTACAATGCAGCAATATGAATATGGGGGTGCCATGAATCATGATCATTTCATTTGTTTAAGAGATTATGCAAGAATTGGGGCCGAAGCAATTTTCACCATGAGAAGTTGGGTGAATCTGGAAGTGCAGCACCGTAAAGTAATTAAAATAGGTAAACTCGAGTCGACCCATAAGAAGCAATTGAAATGTCCATCTTAGACGGATATCAAATCTGGCCCAAAATTTGAAGATCCAAAATCTGATACACCTCAAATTTCAACACTTTTGGAAGGTCCGGCCGACCAATCGTTATCACGCAATAGTAGTAAGTAGGTCATTGACATTGATCGCAACAAAATTTACCATGTAAATAAAAACTAAAGCCAACACTTTTCCATTTTGCCAGAACCATAATAAAATAGGCACAGATCCCACGCTCACTTTCCCTCTCCCTCTCACTCAACCTCCACTTTGGGAAAAATGGAAGAAGTAGCAACGGCGGCGGCAGGGGCAGTAGTAGATAATAAGAAGGTGATATTTAAAGGATATATAGAGGGAGCACCAAAAGAGACAGACATGGAACTTAGGATCGATAATATAGAGCTCAAAACGCCGAAAGGGAGTGGAGCATTTCTAGTAAAAAATCTCTACCTCTCTTGCGACCCTTACATGAGAGGTCGCATGCGTGATTTCCACGGCTCTTACATTCCCCCCTATGTTCCTGGCCAGGTTTTGTCGCTTAAACCAAATGTTGACTTTGTATTTTTTTATATATATTCCTTCTGATATTCTTTTCTTTTCATTATTCGCCTTGTGATAAAAGCCCATACAAGGATTTGGCGTGTCAAAGGTTGTGGATTCTGATACTCCAGAATTCAAGGTTGGAGATTTAGTTTCTCTAATTACTGGGTGGGAAGAGTACAGTTTGATTTCCCAACCCCAGCAGCTAAGAAGAATCCAACAACATGAGCATGATGTCCCTCTTTCTTATTATCTCGGTCTTCTTGGTAATCTTTTTGTCTTTTGCACTTCTTCTAAACACACACACATTATTGTTTAATTAATGTAAAATGAAGAATGAGGAAAACGATTTGTGTTCATGCAGGAATGCCAGGCTTTACTGCTTATGCAGGATTTTATGAGGTCTGCTCTCCTAAGAAGGGGGATTACGTTTTTGTCTCAGCAGCTGCAGGGGCTGTTGGGCAACTCGTTGGTCAATTTGCCAAGTCTCATGGGTGCTACGTTGTCGGAACTGCAGGGTCTGCCCAAAAGGTTAGCAATTGTTTCTCTACACTTTTCCTCTTGATAAGAAGATGAGATATCTTAGACAAAGACCTTTTTTTAAATAAAAAAAATTCAGGTTGATCTTCTAAAGAATAAGCTAGGATTTGATGAAGCTTTTAATTATAAAGAGGAGGCCAACCTGGATGCAGCCTTGAAAAGGTTAGTAGCAGCATCTTCTTGTTTTGAGTACTAAGTGAACTCTCTCTGTATTATATGGTGATTTTATTTTTATTTTAATGCATGATAGATGTTTCCCAGAAGGCATTGACATCTACTTTGATAATGTTGGGGGAGAGATGCTCGATGCAGCACTGGTGAACATGAGGGTTTATGGGAGAATAGCAGTGTGTGGAATGGTGTCGTTGCACAGCCTGGTGGATGGGCGAGGAATTCACAACTTGTACAATGTTGTGGGGAAAAGGATTAGAATACAGGGTTTTATTCAGAGTGATTACTTGGACTTGTACCCGCGCTTCCATGAACATGTGATGAGCTACTACAAGCAAGGGAAGATTGTGTACATTGAAGACGTGAGTGAGGGGTTGGAAAATGCTGCAGCTGCTTTCGTTGGGCTGTTCTCTGGAAGAAATGTCGGAAAGCAGGTGGTTTCTTTGTGTGGCCCTGGCTCTGACCCGTCAATCATATGATTCAAACTCAAACGAACCATTCTCTTAATCCGCCACCTGTTGTTGGGCTCGGATGGAGAGCTATTGAGATACAATAACCTCATCTTTTATCTTAGCGAAATAAAATAATTGCTATCTAAACAGTAGTTAAAATTAATTGTATCTGTATGGACGGACCAAAAATACAATTATGTTGGCTGCTATTACTATTAAAGAGGGCCCTTTTTTTCTTGTGTGATTGAAAGCACTAATGAGTTCTTATTTTTAAAATTAAAGTAGATGATAATTTAAGATATATTTTTTTATTAATTTGTGGTATATTTGATATTCATAAAATGAAACATTTGATTAACCATGGGAAAATGGTCCGAGTGGCATACACGTAAGTTTTGTCACTTCTCCCGCTCTCCTTCTTCTCCTTCTCTTGTACTTGTACGTTCTAAAAAATATACATATTATTACTAAGAACATTTAAAGCCGATCAAGAACCTTCTCTGAAAGCTAGTCGAAGCTCTCTGTTGTTAAGTTAACTCGTGGCGTGGAAAGGTATCTACCTCTCACTCTTCTCAAAGTTTTTACAATACTTTCTCGCTCAAGCTATTTTTACCAATTCTGACTTTAATTGATTGGAGCTAGTAGATACAATCCTATTAAAAGCTCTCTTTTTGTTTTCATCAGACAAATACAAAGCCATTAGAACTCTGTTCAACGTTTTTGCCTGGTTTTGTGCCTGCCACCAAACACGTATTTTTTTTCTCCCTTTTAATTTAGTTAACATCGATTTTTGTTTACGGTTGTTGAATTGGCTGCTTTTTTATTGTTTTAAGCTTTTCTGTTTCTTTCTGTTAATGTTTGACCTAATATTGAACTGTATGACAACTAAGCTCTTGTTTTGGATGCTACGATAAATTCCTTTTTAGGTTCTGTGCAGGATTCATTTGTGAGTAGTAGACACGTCACTAGTGAGCCTCAATTAATTAAAAAGATTAACTGAAGAAATGAAATAAGTTCCTTAAACATTGGATATATACGCTTAAAGTAGCAACGGTTTTATTCGATAATAAATTTTTTCCAAATAATAATAAAGAATTTCCAAATGAATGGGCTGGAAATATCGTAAGAGCCCAATATCTTTTCTTGGACCGGACCTTTTTGTCAAGCTCCACCAGATGATCGATGTGGTTCCAGTCGCTCCGTCCGTCCGATCTCACAAATCAGTTTCTTTATTGACTTTACTTCTATATATTATTTAATAATTTTATTTTAATCTCTACAAGCCTCTTAAACTCTATTCTATTCTATTCTATTTCTACCACTCGAAGTCGAGCCAAAACTCAATATTTTTTTAAAAATAATTTTCTTCCGCTCCCTAGTCCCTAGCCTAGATCCCGTTTTTGCTTTTCCTTCTTTCATTTTCAAATTCTAGGGTTTGAAGTTTTGCTTTTCCCTTCCTTTCCTTCTTCAGCGTCTTTCCAATGTCTCGATTTAGGATTGTGCTGTTTCGTCCGTCGTCAGCTTTCGTAGTACGGCTGTAAGGATCACTCCCTTTTTTTTTTTCCCGGGCTATCAATATTTTCATCATACAGATGTTATTTCTGAATTAAGAAGATTGTTTAAGCAATTGTTATTATTTGAGTGATGTAATATGGTAGATTGGAATAGTTTCATGAGATTCTACTATAGATATATTCGTTTGGGGTTAGATGAGATATATGTTTTTCTAATTCTATATTGAGTAATTTTACTAAATTCCTGTTCTTCCCTAAAACAGGTAGATGGTTCGTCTGATTAAGTTAGTAATCAGAGGTTTCTCACCCACTGAACCTCAAGTCAGTACTCATTTTGGCTATCACCATGGCTTCCGCCACTTCACCACTGAATCATGTCATCTACAAACAGCTTCACCTTTCCCTGTCAACCCAGACCACCTTCTTCGAGTTTGCACCATTCTTTATCAACTACAGCATTCTCCAGACTCCAAACTCCATTCCAAACTTTCATCTTCTGCTTTCCAACTTACCCATGAATTCTTCCTCCAAGTTTGTAACAAATTCCCCTATTCATGGCGTCCTGTCTATCGCTTCTTCCAGTACACACAACAAGCTTCTCATTCGCAATTCTCCCACACCTCTTTAACCTTCAACAAGATGCTTGACATCATTGGGAAATCAAGAAACATTGATCTCTTTTGGAACATGGTTGAAGAAATGGGTAGATGTGGCCTAGTCAATGACAAGACTTTTGTACTTGCTCTTAAGACCTTGGCTTTGGCAAGGGAGTTGAAGAAATGTGTGCAATTCTTTCATTTGATGAACGGGTTTGGGTTTGAGTATGATGTGGAGAGGATGAATAAGGTGGTGGAGAGTTTGTGCAAGGCTATGCTTGTTCAAGAGGCAAAGTTCGTGGTTTTGAAGTTGAAAGAATGGATTACTCCTAATGATGTCACCTACGGGTGGCTGGTTAAGGGGTTTTGTGATGCGGGTGATGTGATTGAAGCTTCAAAGATGTGGAATTTAATGGTGGATGAAAATTTGGAGCCAGGGATCGATGTCTTTAACAAAATGATTGATACTCTTTTCAAGAAAAATGAATATGATGAAGCTATGAAGTTGTTTGACACAGTGAGAGTGAGGAGAGCAAATGGTTTGGGCCTTCCAACTTATGACCTCGTGATTGGTTGGTTATGTAAAAGAGGTAAGCTCGGCCAAGCTGAAATATTGTTTGATGACATGCTCAAGAAAGGAGTTCGGGCCGATAATTCAACTTTGGGATCTTTGGTGTTTGGGCTTTTAGTCAAAAGGAGGGTCCAAGAAGCATACAAGGTTGTGGAAGGAATTGAAAAGCCAGATATTGGTGTTTATCATGCGTTAATTAAAGGTTTAGTAAGGTTGAGGAGGCCAAGTGAAGCGAGTCAAGTGTTTCGAGAGATGATAAAGAGAGGATGTGAGCCGGTGATGCACACATATGTTATGTTATTGCAAGGGCATTTAGGGAAGAGAGGGAGGAAAGGACAAGATCCACTTGTGAACTTTGACACCATTTTTGTAGGTGGTTTGGTCAAGGCTGGGAAGTTGCAAGAAGCCACCAAATACGTGGAGAGGACAATGAAGCGAGGACTAGAGGTTCCTAGGTTTGATTATAATAAGTTTCTGCATTATTATTCTAGTGAAGATGGGGTGTTAATGTTTGAGGAGATGGGGAAGAAATTGAGGAAGATAGGGTTGATGGATTTGGCTGACATATTTTCTCGTTATGGAGAGAAAATGGCAACTAGAGCGAGGAGGAGAAATAGGGCAGTTGAATCTTCGGAGGTTTAAATCTTGATTGGGAACTCCTTTGAAGTGTTAACTTCTGGATCAATTGGTTTAAGGGAGCTGCAAGTTGATGTGACTTTGCTGTGAAGGTTAGTTTGATTATTTCCTAGAACCATTTCAAATATCTTGGTTATGGAAACTCACTCTTATGATTATAGATTTCTGGTTTATAGCAGGACCAACTTTTCTGTCCTTAGATAAAATAATAGGAAAAAGAATAGAGTTAGAACTTAGAAGAGGAGAGAAGAGTAAACAACAATCAAACAATCAAACAACAAGTGAAGAAGGAGGAGTGATTCTACCAATGGGCTTAAAAGCTTAGATAAAATATTAACAAAAAGAATAGAGTTAGAAGAGAATAGTAAACAAACAAGTGAAGGAGTGATCCTACCAATGGAGTACCGCCCCCAGCAAAACCATCACTATCTCGACTCTATCGGCTGTTCACCTAAAGTATCTGACTGCAACACATTGTCATCTTCACAGAAGGAATCAGAGCCATCCAATTCCTTTATGGAAGCCACCAGCAAGCACCTGGACTACATGATCCAATTCTTGGACCGCAAGCTGTCCGCGACGTTAATGCATACAAATTTTCGGGTGCTTTTTGTTACGTATAAAAATAATAGTCATTATACAACTGTACTGTCATGAGTATAAAAATAAGTCATTATACAACTGTACTGTCACGAGTGGATAGTAACCGTTTCGTTGGGGAATGAATATTGATTAGCTGATGAGTGTGTGTGTCTCTCTTTGTAGTTCTCTGCTCGTCTCTTTTCTTTCCGGACTCTTCTCTTCCTTCTTTTCTCCTCTCCTTTCTTTTATTCTTCATTTTTCTTATCAACAAATGGTATCAAAGAAGCTGGTTTTGTGTGGAACTGAAGAAAACATGAAAAGTTTGATGGAAGCACAGATCAGAAGCCAGAAAATATTTTTGGAATTGCAAAGCAGGAGTGAGAAAATGTTTATGGAAGCTCTGAGCATAACCAAAAAAAAATTCGAGAATAACCTGTTGCAGCTTAAAACTATGATGGCACAATTCATGCAGCAATCAGAAGTGGAATCAAGAGCTACTATTTCAGCTACTCCAAAATCTACAACTAGAAATTACATAAAATTTTTCTCTCTTTCTCTCTCTCAAGGGTACTCTGAGATCACATAACTAATGACGCAGGTGGCTGCTGTTCTCAGCAATAATGAAAAATGAGATGGGAAAATTATTGTAATTGGAGTTGTCTCCAGTTTGAAACTAAGGTTTCATGTTCATGCTCTTCATTTCAACCCAGTTGGTAAACATGGAGACATAGCAAATGGTTGCAAGCCAATTGAACTGTATTTTAACCCATTTGGTAAAGAGTATGGTGCACCTAGGGATGCAAATATACATGCTAATAATCTTGTTTTCTTCCTCAACAATGTTAAAGGAGCTATTGCTAATAATGTTGTGAAGGAGATGCGTGATAAAAAGAAAATATGTTTAT
>JANQBM010000007.1:30614250-30630680 GCA_025594535.1 Erythroxylum domingense | reverse complement strand
TTTATTCTTCTGTTTTCTCCAAGCTCTATGCAATTTGATGGAACACATTAGTGTTGCTGTGTTTGTGCATTTTCACTGAATCATATGGCAGAGGAAATGGCCATATAAAAAATGTAGAATCATAAGTTTTAGTTTGCTGAATCCTGAAAGTTTTTTTACCCCCTTTTCCTATCTAGTACAATACGTCAACAATTGACAAATACTGAAGACATACGTCGCGTACGGAAAAAAGCTCCTTGCACACGCTCTGAAATCTTGATGATCCAGAGACAGTTCCGGGAGGAAGAAATATTCGGTGAACAACTGTTATGTGGTGAGTTGATTACTAGATCTTAAGTATGCTTCCCTAGATTCATTATTTAATGTCTTTGGGGTGGGAACGTTATATCTGTGTTTGTCTCCATAGTTGACCAAACTTGTGTGTGCTAGATTTTCCCATCTCCGACATTCTGTGGATTCTGTTATAACCCCTAATCTAAAATTCCTACATGAGGACAAGACAACATCCTTATAAGTTCTATTTTAGCTTTTTAATACTTCTAACTGCCAAGTTTTCTGATACTTTTGGCAATTAATGTTTGGCTTTCACTTGAAAAGTCCATCTGCTTACTGAAACCATTCGTTCTTTCAGGTTTGTCTTCGGAATTGAGATGTTTGCATGGTAAAGCATTTGATTTGAGTGGAGTCATAATTTCTGAAAATGATCCATATGCTACTTGTTTGGAAGAGGAAAAGGATAAAGAGAATTCTGCTGGGACAATTGTTACTAATGAGGGGACTACTGAACCTTCACTAATTATAAATGATGTTAACGGGCAGTTTACTGAGGTTCTTTTGGGGAGTGAGAGCCAGCACAGTGTGCATCAATCAGAAGTCTTTGATACTGATAATCAAATACACATGAATGCTATTCCTGAAGTAGTTGGGTGTCGATTGCCAGAATGTGAACCCTTTGGGGAAATAGCTGAAATTGAAACTGATAGAGGGCAGACTGAGGTTGCTGGTGCAGCAAATGATTTTTTTCTGGGGTTTGAAGCATCTCCAACTGTCGCTGGAGATAATTGTAGCTTGCCTGCAGAGTCTACCGGTCAGTATGGTTTTGCAGAAAAGCCTACCATTGATGATGTTTGTCTATTGAAAGATACTTCAAACTCCATGTGTGATGAGATACACGTACCAATTGATGGTGCAGGAGATCTAGTCCATCAGCAAGAAAATGTTGTTGCCCCTGAGACTGAACTGAGAGCAATGGAGGAAGTTTTGTTGGAGGAAAACAAAGTTGATCGGGCAGTTGAAACAAATGCAGATATCCTGGTAGATTGTTGTGCACCAGGAAAAAATGCAGACTCTTCCACTGGAAAAGAACTTTCAAAGGATGGTGACTGCATCAATATAACTTCTGCTGACCAAATTGTAGAAGATATTGACAACTATAACTTGGGGGTCGGTCTTGAGGACGATCGACAGGTTGGGGCTGACGATAAGGAGCAAACCTGTAATGATTTGTTTGATGAGGAATCTAAAGCAATAGGATTTGGTGGGCATTTAAGAAAAGATGCTTTAAGTGCGGATTATCCAGTCTGTGAAGTAGCTGACCAACAGAGTACCTTTGAAATGGAAAATTTTCTCAACCAGCCTGCTGGAGGAGATCATGGAGTAAGCTACACACAATATTTTCATTTATTTTATGGATTTCTGCTCTAGCTGCAATTCCCTTTTCCTTTTCCCTAGAAGCGTTCTACATTATACTTTGTCATTTTTCTGTCTCTATCTCCTGTTTTTATGTCCTTTTTAACTAGGGTGAGGGAAAATAAAAGAAATCCCTACTTTTATTTTTGGAATATAGGTTTGCCATTTCAGACATAGTCATTGTATAACATGAGCTGAACGCCTCCTAGTATTCTGACTTAATGATTGTTGTGTTAGTGGAACTATTTTCAGCACTTCTCAAAGTATTGTAATTGTAATCAGGTCCTTTTCATTGGTCAAAGTTACTGCTAGGCTAAAGGAGAATGAGAATTCGTTACATTATGGCATTCGTGTTTTGTTTGCATCAAGTTTAGGTGGTCTCTGTGAAATTGATCAATTGTTGTTCAATTTTATATCAATTTCTTTTGATTCCTTAATTTTAATTAATGCTTAATAATTTTTTCATCATTTGAACTTTGCTTTTAAGAAAACAGAATATATATATATATATATATATATATTTACATGAATATATTTCTACTTGGATTTTAGTCATTTCAGTGTGATAATAACTGATCGTGCAGTTCAGCTTTACCTATTACTTTATCTAAATTTCTCATCTTGATTACATTGTATAGTTCTTATATGTTATTGTAGCATGCTTTACATGTGCTGGTTTTATGGTGCAGGATTTGCAAGACACTGGATTTGCAAATGACACAGGTTTAACATTTTTTCTTTTTCACTTTGTTATCAGTTGGATAATTCAAAGCAATTAGCTTCTGTTTCCTAACATGTTTTATTCATAGTACTTCGTTAGGAGTGAGTTGTAAGTTTTATGTACATATTAGGAACTTTGCATCTCTTGAGCTGGTATGTATTGCTTTTATGAGCTATGAAATTCCCAACGTGCTCCAAATGTTTCTAGCCCCTTAGTGAGTCATGGAGCATAACTCATTTATGAAATTCCCAAAGTGTTGCAAATGGGTCTAGCCCCTTAGTGAGTCATGGAACAGAACTCAAATGAATAAGAGCATGTTATGTTACAAAGTAATACTGTTTCTATGTGATTCAGTCATAGTTTTGCACTCTGGGTTGTACTAGGATAGGAGTTCCAAGGTTGATATCAAAATTTTTACTTGCATGCTACATAGAGAGGATTTTCACATCATATCGACTTCTTTCGAGGGTATTTGAGTGACTATGTTTTGTGTTTCTGCAATTATTCTCAGAATTTGGGCCGGTAATACATACTTCTAAAAGATTTCAAAATTTGGCTTAAGCTCTTTATTAGTGGAACACTGTAACCTTGTATTTTGGGAGAACTTTTGAATCCTGAGGCAGTTATATTTTGTCCTATGATGATATGCTTGTATTTTAGGATGAAAATAAATTGATTTTGATCTGAGAAAAGCTGTGCTCTTAAAAAATTTGCTGTGAATCTACCTAATCAGTTTTCCTACTGGCAATTTTCTTCCAGATTTTCTTAATGCGGATGATGATGAGATAGGTGAGGATGGTGAGGATGGCATGCCTTGTCATGAAGATACTTGCCTTCTAGAGAATAGTGGATGGTCTTCCCGCACAAGGTTTGTGTCTTTTATGTGGTTAACATTGTCTTCCTACCGAAGATTTCTGAAAAGTGGGAATACATCTGGAAGTACCGATAATTTGTCGCAACTTAGTGTTGGATGCGATGCTATTAGTATCCAAGATGGGTATGAATGGGGATCTTGCGATGTATATAAGCAATCTAAGAGGAAATATAGCATATAAGTTATCCAAGTCTTGTGCTAAATTTGCTCTGATGAGCCATATCTGAGCTAGGAATTATGGGGATCGAACTTATGCAGTTGATTATGTCTCTTTCACCCACTTTATTGTCTATTTTTCTCGATAGCTCTTTCATGTATTTTCTTGATTATTGATGATTTGCATTTGTTTAGGGCTGTTGCTAAATACCTGCAAACCTTGTTTGACAATGAAACTGGACAAGGAAGGAAAGTCCTTTCGGTGGACAATCTACTAGTTGGTAAAACTCGCAAGGAAGCATCAAGAATGTTCTTTGAAACGTTGGTATGTATCGCAAACTAAGTTCCTTTTTTTATCTTCAGTTCATAGATTATGTACCTGTTGAGTGTCGCAATTTGCCAGTAAAATGGAGATGAGTAGCAGCAAAGGCCACTGAAGCTGATAAAATATAGTTGATGCTGATCTATGTTAACCAATTTGTAGGTTCTTAAAACGAGGGATTACATACACGTTGAACAGGTGAAGCCCTTTGACAGCATCGATATAAAGCCACGGATTAAGCTTATGAAGTCAGAATTCTAAGCTCTTGGCCCAACCCGGTGACACTTTTTTATTTGTAGTATTCATTAGATGTTTTCTTGGTTTTCAGTTAGTACAGTTCAGGTAGTGCCAGTGGGGGAGGGCTTAGGATTAGGACTTGCGATTACTGTTGTAATATGGGCTGTATGTATGTATGCTAGTGTATATATGTAATAATATACATAATATGCTAAGTTGATTTTCTTTTCTTCTCATGTACAAACCTTTATTTAAGGTTTTTTAAAAATATTAAATGGATATATAATTAATAACAAATAAATATATCTTCATGATATGTCCTTGTAAACTTTCATTACCATCTGCTTTTTTTATTTATATCATAGTGTTAAAAATAAAATAGAAGATCATAGAAGGAAGAAAAATAAGTCGTATAATGTTAATTAGTCTTGCATGTGTTAAAAACAAATAAGAACAGTTAGATATTTTGTGTTAGAATGCGTTGTGTCAATGTGGTATCATAATCGCAAGTCTAGCATTTGAAATTTTGAATACATAATTGTGTTGCAATTTCTTTAAATTTATCAGCTCATTTAAGCTTTGCAAAATTACTTTTTTAATAAATAACTCGTCTTTGATAATTCAATTCACTATTTACTAATTCCATTGAGTCGTTCAGGGATTAGACCTTTTTAGGGTTATCTTAAATGGGATTAGACCTTTTTAGGGTTTTCTTAAATAAGACTAAATAGAATTTTGTTGAATTTATACTCGGATAGGGCTGCACTCAAATTCTTTGGGCCTCCCTACTTACTGTGCCTATGTGGAGTATGATAAAATTCTATGTGCATATTGAGAATTATTTGGATAATTAGCATTTAGCATCTAGGGTCTGATTTTGTTAGAAGTTTAGTAATAGAATGGAATAAAATGTAACGAATTTTTATCATTTAGTTGAAAGTTTTATAATATAATGGAACGAAATGAGATAGAAGCGGAGGGTGTTATATTACGTTTCATTACATCTTAAACGGTGAAAATAAGAAACTTTCGATTTGATAGGTTTAGGATGAAACGTAAATTGATAAATACATACTTCTTAATATACTCTCAATAATTTTTTGAATGTCAATTATTTCTTCTAACTTTAACTTCATTGTATATAATTAATAATATTTTTATATTATTTCTCTTTACCCTAATAATAATATTTTTTATATTATTAATAAATTTTTTATATAACTAATAATAAAATAAAATTTTTATTAATGAAAATAAAATATATAAAAATTTATTCATTGTTTGTATATATTTCTATATAAATAAATAATTTTTAAATATAAATCACATATATAATAAAATAAATTTTATTAAATTATTAATAATAATTTTTTATATAATTAATAATAATTTTTTATATAATTAATAATAAAATCATAAAATATTTATTATTTTAAAATAGAAAAATATAAAAAAATTATTTGTTATAATTGTGCGTGACTTTTTAATTGGACATGATTTCTGTTTTAAAATCATAGAATTAAACTTCTTGCAACAATTATTTTAATATCAAGGATATAATAGTCATTTATTATTCATTCTATTCTATTTCATTTATCTTCCGAACAATATTTCACTATATTACATTACAAACGTTTCCATTCCTCTCAAAAAATAACTTTTCGTTGCGTTCCAATCTATTTTTAATAAACCTTTATTTTCCGTATCATTTTTGTCCTTTTCGTTCCATTAATTGAAATCCACCCAGCCAGCCCCTTAGCGCAAAGGCAAGTGGTAGACGTCGGTAACGATTACCTCACGATCACGAATTCACGACTCTATTATTATTATTATTATTATTATATATAAAAAATATATATAATATTACTTTCAATTTCCTTCTGCTCCCTAGATCCCATTTCGCTCTTCCCTCTTTCAGTTTCAAATTCTAGGGTTTGCATTTTTGCTTTTGCTACCTTTCTTTCTTGAGCGTCGATTTAGGATTGTGTTGTTTCGTCTATCGTCAGCTTCTGGAGTACAATTGTAAGGATCACCTCTTCTTTTTGGCACTATTCTCAGCATACAGTTGCTATTTCTGAATTTAGTGTTCCCAAACCTGATTGCTTTGAGCATTTTGAAGATTGCTTTTCCCGTCACATGTTAAAACTTGCTCTTGTTCTTGTAGCTGTTCCTGTTATTATTGGTAAATCGCGGTGGATTCCATAAATATAATTTAGTCTCTTGGTGGTTTAGTTTCTGAGTCAAAAACCAAATGTTTTATTCACAATTTATACTGGCCAAGAAAGGGCCATTGGGTACTATATGGATAGCAGCTCACTTGGAACGGAAACTTCGCAAAAACCAGGTCGCTGATACTGACATTGGTGTCTCTGTTGGTCAGTTTCTTCTTTATACTCGTCTTTTCTTCACTTCTCTACCAAAGACAATGTTATAGCAGTTGAGCCAATATTTCCATTATTTGGTTTGTCTCATTACGCTTCTGGTCCTTTTTAACTCGTCAACAGATTCAATTCTATTTCCCGAAGTACCAATAGCACTACGGTTGTCCAGCCATCTTCTGCTTGGTGTGGTGAGGATATACTCTAGAAAGGTGAATTACCTTTTTGATGACTGCAGTGAGGCTTTGCTAAAGATAAAGCAAGCTTTTCGATCCAATGCAGTTGATTTACCACCTGAGGAAACAACTGCACCTTATCACTCCATCACCTTGCCTGAGACTTTTGATCTTGATGATTTTGAGTTGCCAGATAATGATATTTTTCAGGGGTTAGTAAAAACAACCAAATTACCTTACCGAAACTATCTATTATCTTATTTGTTGTATGTCGTTCTTTCTATTTACTTAACAATATGGTTATAAGTCTACTTTAATTACCATCATGCACTAATCATTTTATTGTCTTTGTAAGTTTCCGGATTGATAAGGTTCTGAAGTAGCCAAATGGCTTATACATTGATTAGTTATTGTGCCTTGATTATTCATTTAGCATTCTTGATTTTTCGACAATTGAACATTTTGTTAATTGGTGATGATGTTCTATTTACTATCTTATGGTAACAAAAGATTTTTCTGCAGTAGTTATGTTGATCATCATGTTAGTACAAAGGAGCAAATCACCATTCAAGACAATATGGAACATGTGGTTTACTCTGCATCAAGATTTGGTTTGGATGGTGAGTGAATTTATTTAAATGTATGTTGTAGTGACTTGCCTATATCATGATGGTACGCTTTCCTAATTGATTTTTAATTTATGATTTATTTTAGAACGGTTTGGTGATGGTGACACTTCTCAAGTTGGTTTAGAGCTGGAAGAGGTAAGTATTTCCTGCTCGCATGCGAGTTTCTCTGAACCCAAGTTGGGAACAAGATTATTGGAATGTGTATCAACTCTTACCAAAATGGCTGTCCTTTTCTTACAATTTGCATGGTTGCATCAACATTATATATTTCGGATGATTGCCATTGGCCATTGCTATCATTTCCCAGTTTGCAGTTGGTTTAAACTTGAAGATCCTGTATCTACTTGTATTTAACAAACCTGATACTCTACATTGTTACTGCCTTATCTCAAGGTCACATATTGTTTATTTTCATTTGCATGTGGGTTATTTCCTTAAACTGTTGACAATTCTTTTCTGTTTTATTGTGTGCCAACAGGCCTACACTGGTGACAATTCTTTTCTGTTTTATTATATGCTAACAGGACCTATTTCCTGACAAGGTTGCAGCCACTGGGCTTGGTGAAATATCAGAGTATGTTCTATATGTGTCTTTTACCAATATGCTCTCCTTCTAAATGTTTTCTTATTTGTGTGTTCTGTGTGCTAGTGCATATTCATGCATGTGCCCTTTGCCAATTTGCTCACCTTCTAAACGTTTACTTATTTGTGCGTTCTATGTGGTAGTCCATATTCATGCACGTGTGTATACACTTGTGAATTGATTTTTTGGAATGTGATTAAGAATGATTAAGGTTTTAATTCTGTCTATATTTTTACACCTTTGGCAAAAAATTTATATATGCTTGTTATATAGGGTGACAATATGGCCCTAGTGAAGTGTCTACAAAAGCAGCATGTATTGGCTGAGTTGTCTCTTTGACTGCCAGCTTGCTTGTTTCAGCTGCGCTTTAAAGTGTATCATTTCTTTGTTTGTTTTAATTGTTGTTTCTCTTTATTATTTTGTCCTCTTTTCTGACTTTCTTCATGGTTGTGGATTATTTTTTTCTTCTTTCCTATTGCCAATGGTGATATTATTCGTTTCTTAATGATAAAATAATTAATGAGTTGAAAATATCAATAATTTCTGATTCATAAGGTGTCTGCGGGTGGTTAATTGTGATGCTGATTTACAGATTTGTTTGCTCCAATTATTGCTAACAGTTCAACTTTGTGATCTCACTGGGTGTCTAATTGCAGAGCTGATCCTCTTATATCCTTTCAACCACCGGCACAACAAAATGTAATTCATCGTAGTATGACTGGATCCCCAGAAATGGCACTATTAGATTCTACTACAAACAAGGTTGGTATGGACATCACAGTTCTGATTTCTAAAAGTCATTGAGTTACCGCTATCTGTTCGATCTTCTCTTTATGATCTCATCTTGTTGATGGTTTGAATTAATTTTGCTTTGATAACTTTCTAGTATGGGGGGAGGATTACCGTGCTGTCTGACAAAATTTATATAATCTTGTAAACAGATAGAAGCTGCAAATTCTGAACCCGTCGACTATGCTCAGGCTCCATCTACACCTGGATTATTAGAAGAGCCAAACTTGTCATCTGTTCAGAAGGGTATGGCCTCGGAGGATCATTTAGAATCAGAAGATCACAATTTGATAGAATTAGTCGGGGTAGAGAGTGCGGAAAATGCTTCCATTAAGTCAGATCTTCTTCATGGAAATGATTCGAAGGATTTGTCCTCAGGAAATGTATTAGATAGTGACGTTGATAAGTGCATGGCTACTGATAGGAACATCTATGTTTCTGGTCATTTGGAGATGGATCACGGAAATCTACAAATGGAGTTGCAATCATCTACCATACCTATGGCATGTATTCCAACTGAGAGCACTGTTATTCCATTAGATGCTTCAAATAAGG
Source organism: Erythroxylum domingense (assembly GCA_025594535.1). Lineage (NCBI taxonomy): Eukaryota > Viridiplantae > Streptophyta > Magnoliopsida > Malpighiales > Erythroxylaceae > Erythroxylum > Erythroxylum domingense. The sequence goes on along the minus strand of JANQBM010000007.1, from coordinate 30,621,571 downwards.
TAGAAGAGCTGCATGATGTTGATGTTTGCAGCAAGGTTAAAATGCTTCCATCTATTCATCAAATCAACAGGGAATGCGATGAAACTGTCTCTCCATCTGAGTTGGTTGGTACCCTTGATGTTGAAGGTCAGGATGGACATGAAAAAGCTCAACATACAAAGTCCACTTGTGTGAGTATGCTTCTGGCATGCACTTCAAATGAGTCCCAACCTGATGATCCCTATCACAAAGTTGATGATGTTGTGCTTTCTCGCACCTTGCAATTGGAAAATTCTCTGCCCTCGCCTCTGGAGACATCCAAAGATAAACAAGCACTTCCGAATTCTGGAAATTCAACCAAGGTGCAAGGTTTGTTTGGCTAGCTACATGATTGCCGTTTATTTTCTGTTAAGTGTATTGTCTATGAGGGATAGGCCCCTGAGAATAGCAGTTTGTTCTCTAAATGCTTATTCCTTTCTAGGTGAAGAAGGCCATGTGAGGGATGGTATGGAAATGAAGGAAACTCAGGCATCAAGACCCGATTTACTTGGAGAATTTCAGACAGGCAGCGGGAAAATAGATGAACAACTAGATAAAGTGATTTCTGGCAATAATGAACTTGAAAATATGATTGATTCTTTAACTTCTAACATACCTGAACCAGAAAAGCTGCTTTCTGTATCCTGTAATATTCTTGATAAACCAGATGAATTGATTGTGGAGTCAACACTGGACAAAGAAGTCTCCGAAGGTGGTGGTGGAAGCAGCTGTGGGACCAAAATTTTGGGAAAGAAGCGGAGTTTCACAGAGAGTATGCTATCTGTTCAAAGTTTAAAAGAAGTTGAATCATTTGGAAATATCATGTCAAAGAGAACTGCAGACTCCATTCCTGATGATAATGATCTGTTATCTTCTATACTAGGTCAGATCCATTCTTTTTGCTACTTCAACTAGTTTCATTTTTGGTGCGACAAACTTTCGAAAATATTGCAGGCGTCGTCCCTTTTTCCTTTGGAACTAATATTGTTTGTATTTCTTTTTAAGGTTGCTGACTAAAAATTATAACTGATGTCATGCATATGTTATCGTGTTCTAGTTGGAAGAAGATCTTCTGTGCTTAAAATGAAGCCCACTCCACCCGCCCCTGAAGTAGCATCAAGGAAACGTGCCCATTCTTTATCTCGACCTAGTGCGGTAAAGAGAAAGGTGCTTATGGATGATTCGATGGTCTTGCATGGCGAGTAAGTCTTATTTCATTTAACTTGGTCTTGTTATTATTGGATATTGAATCTGTTTTTGGTTGACATACTATGTCCACTTGAGTGCCTCATGATATCTGCTTGGAATACTTTTTCAAGTGTTTGAAGCAAGTTGGTGCATTTTTTATGGGGCTTTAAACTTGCATTTTTCTTCACATTTAACACTTTTGTTGGGTACAATGGAAATTGAAGGTCTAATACAGATATTGCCAATTCATTGCACCCGAAGGATGGAGAAGTACTCCTACCTCCCTGCAATTAGGCCAAACCCTTAACGTTCATGTTTACGCCCCTTTTACAAGCTTTATACATTATTTCTAGATCTTGAAGGTTAACTGCCTGGACCAAACATGATGAAGCCCACAATATATTAGGATTCTTTGCAATTTTGCCTTATGAAGCCTTTCCCTTCTGTTTCTGCATTGTCTATGAACTATAAAATCCTAATCACTTCTTTGCATTATGCTAGTGTCACTCATCTCTTGGACTAGTGTCTGTTCCTCTGGCTTTATTCTTCTGTCTTCTCTAAACACTATGCAATTTGCTGGAACACATTAACGTTGCTGTTCTGTTCATTATCACTTAAGCATATGGCTGGGGGAAATTGTTCATCCTATGGCCTCTAATGCACTTTGATTCATAGTTTCTGTAGTTAGTTATTCTTTAAGCATATGGCTGGGGGAAATGGTTCATCCTATGGCCTCTAATGCACTTTGATTCATAGTTTCTGTAGTTAGTTATTCTTTTTCAATTAATTCTGTCCTTATTTGTCTAGTTTTCATCTGGTTAAATTCTTTAATCTTACTTTACTGTTTTAAAGTAAACTGGATCTGCGCTTGCACAAAGATGAAAAACACCTATCTGGAAACTATTTCAAGCAAATTTTCGTTCTTCCCTTTTTTGGTATTTAATTGATTGCATTGTCCTTCTTTTCTTTTGGCGGTGTCATATAAGAAATGTAGAGTCATAAGTTTTAGTTTGCTGAATTCTGAAAAGATTATATTTTTTCCCTTTACCTTATCTAGTACGATACGTCAACAATTGACGAATACCGAAGGCATACGTCGTGTACGGAGAAAAGCTCCTTGCACACGCTCTGAAATCTTGATGATCCAGAGACAGTTCCTAGAAGAAGACATATTCAGTGAACAACTGTTATGCGGTGAGTTGATTCTTAGATGTTGATTATGCTTCACTAGATTCATTATCTAATATTTTTGGGGGTGGGAACACTTCTATCTATGTGTTGTAAACTTCATAGTTTTCTTAACCCCCAATCTAAGTCAAATTCCTATGTGAGGAGAAGACAACATCCTTATCAGTTCCATACGTTGGGAGGTTATAGCTTTAACTATTATTAGTTTTTAGTACTTCTAACTTTCAAGTTATCTATTGCTTTTTGTAATTCATGTTTGGGCTTGAAGCCATTGTGTCAAATTTTGTTCTTTCAGGTTTGTCATCAGAATTGAGATGTTTGCATGGATTTGATATTAGTGGCATCATAATTTCCGAAAATTGTCCATATGCTGCTTCTTTGGAAGAGGGAAAGGATAAAGAGAATTCTTTTGAGACAGTTGTTACTAAAGAGGGGGCTACTGAACCTTCACTATTTCTAAATGATGTTAATGGGCAGTTTCCTGAAGTTCCAAACCAGCACAGTTTTCATCAATCAGGAGTTTTTGTTGCTGGTCATCAAATACATATGCATGTTATTCCTGAAGTGACCTGGTGTCCATTGCCAGATTGTGAAACCTTGGGGGAAATAGCTGAAATTGAAACCGATAAATGCCAGACTGAAGTTGCTGGTGCAGCAAATGAATTTTTTAAGGGGTTTAAAGCATCTGAAACTGTTTCTGGAGATAATTGTTGCTTGCCTGCTGAGTCTAGCAGTCAGGATGGTTTTGCAGAAAAAGCTACTATTGATGATGTTTGTCTATTGAAAGATAATTCAAACTCCGTCTGTAATGAGATACATTTACCAATTGATGGTGCACAAGATCTAGTCCAACAGCAAGAAAATATTGTTGCCCCTGAGATTGAACTGAGAGCAATGGAGGAAGTTTTGTTGGACGAAAGAAAAGTTGATCAGGCAGTTGATATAAAAGCGAACATCTTAGTAGATCATTATGCACCAGGAAAAAATGCAGACATTTCCATTGAAGAACTTTCAAAAAATGGTGAATGCATCAATCTTACTTCTTTTGATGATGAACGAATTGCACAAGATATTGAAACCTACAACTACGGGGTTGGTCATGGGGACGACCGACAAGTTGGGGGTGATGACAAGGAGCAAGTCTGTAATGATTTATTTGATGAGGAGTCTAAAGGTGTAGGATTTTGTGGGGATTTCAGAAATGATGCTTTAAATGCAGGTTATCCACTCTGTGAAGTAGCTGTTCAACAGAGTAAGCATGACATGGAAACTTTTGTCAACCAGCCTACTGGGGGAGATCATGGAGTAAGCTATACACGAAATTTTGCACTTCTCTTTTTTCTTTCCCCTAGAAACATTCCCCTTAACTTTTTACGTTTTCCTATATCTTATCTTGTTTTTATGCATTCTTTAACTACTGTAAGAGAAAATAAAATAAATCCCTTCCTTTCTTTTTGGAATATAGGTTGCCATTTTGAACATGGTCATTTATTGTGAAACATGAGCTGAATGCCTACTTAGTATTCTGACTTGATGATAGTTATGTTGGCGAACTTATTTTCAGCATTTCTAAGTATTGTAAATTGTAATCACATCCTTGTCATTGGTCAAAGTTATTGTTAGGCCAAAGTGGAATGAGAATACTTGCATTATGGCATTCTTGTTTTGCATGTGTTAGAGTATACCATATTGACTAAATATGAAAATGTTAAAGGGTTTATAAGTGGTAAGAGTTAACCATCCAAAAGGCTATGATACCACATTAGAATTTTTAATATGGATAGAGTATAGAGCCCATTAACAAGAATTAGGCTTGGGTCAACTATTGCCAAAATGACTAGAACTAGTCAATTGGATAGTTGACCCTTATCGCTTATAAACCTTTTAATATTTTCATGTTTAGTCAATATGGGATACTCTAATACTCCCCCTCAAGTGCAATTGAGACTGGACATCCAGTTGTCGCTTGAAATAAACGTAGCGGTAACCGGATCGGGCCACTAGGACTGGACATTCAGACGGACAATTAGGAAATTAATAATCTAGATCAAACCTGCTCTGATATTATATTAGAATTTTTAAAATGATTAGTGTAGAGTTCACTAACAAGAATTGAGCTTGGGTCAACTATTGCTAAAATGACCAGAACTAGTCATTTGGATAGTTGGCCCTTACCACTTATAAATCCTTTAATATTTTCATGTTTAGTCAATATGAGATACTCTAAGAGCATGCATCAAGTTTAAGGTGGTCTCCATGAAATCGTTCAATTGTTGTTCAATTTTATATCAATTTCTTTTGATTATTCCTTAATTTTAATTTATACTTTGAACTGTTTCCATCCTTTGAAAGAAACCAGAATATAGATTTACAAACATACATTTTTTCCTAGATTTTAGTTGTTTTCAGTCTGATAATACTTGATCATGCCATGCAGTTGCACCTATTTCTTTATATAAATTTCTTATTTTTGATTAAATTGTATTTTCTGTAGCATGCTGTAAATGTACTGGTTTTATGGTGCAGGATTTGCATGACATTGGATTTGCAAATGACACAGGTATAGCATTCTTTCTTTTCACTTTGTACCAGTTTGATAACCCTAAAGGCGATTAACTTCCATTTCCTAACAATAGAGTACTTCGTTAGGAGCGAGTTGTAAGTTTACGTACATATTAGGAACTTTGCATCTCTTGAGCTGGTATGTATTGCTTTTATGAGGTATGAAATTCCAAAAGGGCTCCAAATGGGTCTATCCCCTTACTGAGTCATGGAACAGAACTCAAAGGAAATAAGTGTATGTTATGTTACAAATTAAGACTGATTCTATGTGATTCATTCTTTATGCGCTTCCGCCATAGATCTGCACTCTGGGTCATGCTAGGATAAGAGAGTTCAAAGTTCATATCAATTTTTTCCAAAGCTGCTAGTTTTTGTATTTTCACTTGCATGGTATAGAAAGAAAACTACTTAGAGAGGATTTTCACACCATATTGACTTCTTTCAAGGGTATTTGAGTGACTGTTTTGTGTTTCTGCAAGTATTCACAGAATTTGGGCTGGTAATACATAATTATAAAAGATTTCAAATTTTGGCTTAAGCTCTTTATTAATGGAACCCAGTACCTTGTATTTTGGGAGGACTTCTGAATCCTGAGGCAGTTATCTTTTGTCCTATGATGACATGCTTGCATTTTAGGTTGAAAAGAAATTGATTTTGGTCTGAGAAAAGCTGTGCTCCTAAAAATTTTGCGGTGAATCTCCCCAATCAATTTTCCTACTGGCAATTTTGTTTTTCAGATTTCCTTAATGTGGATGACGATGAGATAGGTGAAGATGGTGAGGATGGCATGCCTTGTCACGAAGATACTTGCCTTCTAGAGAATAGTGGATGGTCTTCCCGCACAAGGTTTGTGTCTTCTATGTGGTTCACGATGGTTTTCCAACTGAAAGAAGATTCCCGGAAAGTGGGAATACATCTGGAAGTACTGATAATTTGTTGCAACTATGTGTTGGATGTGATGCTATTAGTATCAAGATGGATATGATTGGGGATCTTGGGATGTATATAAACATCCTAAAAGGAAAAATAGAATACAAGTTATCCATTTCTTATTGTCTAATTTTCTCGATAGCTCTTTCATTTATTTTGTTGATTATTGATACTTGCGGATTGTGTTCTAATGATTGGTATTTGTTTAGGGCTGTTGCTAAGTACCTTCAAACCTTATTTGGCAATGAAGCTAGACAAGAAAGGATGGTTCTTTCGGTGGACAATCTACTAGTTGGTAAAACCCGCAAGGAAGCATCAAGAATGTTCTTTGAAACGTTGGTATGTAATCTAAAACTGATTTCCTTTTCCTTTTCGTTTTGGGTTCAGGGATTATGTACCTATAGTGTCGCAATTTGCCAGTAAAATACAGATAAGTAGCCGCAGAAGCCATCGAACTTGATAAAATATGTATCTATGATTATCAATGTGTAGGTTCTTAAAACAAGGGATTACATACACGTTCAGCAGGTGAAGCCCTTTGACAGCATTGATGTAAAGCCACGGATTAAGCTTATGAAGTCAGAATTCTGAGCTCTTGGACCAACCTGGTGATTCTTTTTTATTTGTAGTTCTCGTTAGATGTTTTCTTCGTTTTCAGTTCAGTTCAGTGCAGATAGTGGGGGAGGGTTTAGGATTAGGACGTGCAATTATTGTTGTAATATGGGCTGTCTGTATTTATGTATGTATGCTTGTGTATATATGTAATAATATACATAATATGCTAACTTGATTTTCTTCACGTGTTCAAAAGATGCAGAATCGTCACTTACTAATTAAGGTATTTTAGCACGTACAATCTAAATCAACCACTTGCAATTTCTCATCCACTTTGATTCTCGTCTTTAACGCCAACTTTTAATTATCCTTCTTGATTTCTTGGCTTTCTTGTCTGTTGGTCTTCAATTTACACATTCAGAGGCAACAATCCAGTCCTCACTGCCGCAGCAATTGTCTAATCAGAAATTGTGAAAGTAACCGTCTAGCTAACACGTTACAGAAGCAAGGTTCGGCTACTTGCTCTCTAATAGTTACTGGTCCGATACCTCGCAACTATATATATACATGTTTATGCTGCAGCAGCTTATAAGTCTAGCCCCTTGGTGTTCTTTTAGCTAGAGGGCTGGCCACTTACTCCTGAAGACAAATCAATCCCTTACTATTCTAGTATCTACGCCGATAGATTTAGAGCCAACCACTTACGGCTCCGGTCAGACCCTTGTTACTCCTGCAGCCACTTTTCGGCCCTGTAGATATTGGGTCAGTGTTGGCCGACCCAATAGCTACATGATATGCCCCTTGCTGCAATAGTACCTATGACGCCATGCACTATCCGACCCTGTAGATACCGGGTCAAAAGCTATTGAGTCGACCCCTT
>JANQBM010000007.1:30589800-30600985 GCA_025594535.1 Erythroxylum domingense | reverse complement strand
TAGAATTTTCCAACTAAATTCGCAAGAAACAAAGCAGCATTGAGGTATATGAGTTAACCTTAACTAGTCGCACTTTGTTTTCATAGAAAGGTTCCAACCTGATTTATCTCCCACAACTCCCCTACAGTACTTAAAAAATAATCGCTACTTTCCATCACCCGACATGTCTCAATTATACATTATTTGAGTTGTGCACTGAAATCATACTGACAACACTGCTCGACCTACACATGCATTCTGGTCCTTGCGAAGAAGCTTTAACATCAAATGAAGAGCAATACGTATTTTGAATGATTATAGTTATTCCCAGGTACCATACTAAAGATAATATAGACATACAGAGCTCTGACATCTTGCACTAGGTTTGTATATTTGATCCTTAATTGCAGATTATCCAGCTACAAACTTAAGTAATATGTTTTCAGTTAGATCACCAAGCCTAAATCCAACAATTGCAAGGAGTTGGAGATGACGCAGAAAGATGACAATTGCCATTCAAATCAGTTACCTTGACAGAATTAATGGGACCGAGCTTCAAACATTCTTCTCTAACATCAAGCTCCAGCTCTGTAATCAAATTCTCATCCGACTGCATCATTGAAAGAAATACAGATGACAATCAGTAGATAAATGTGAAGACACAAAACTAATAAAGATAACGAAGAGCAGTAGCAATAATAATAGCATAAGAAGAAGTAGAAGAAGAAGAAGAAGAAAATAAGCAATAGCCTTGGTCCACAAGTCTCAGGAACCACTCTAAATATAATAAAGTAACAAGAAATCACCATTTGATTATATCAAACGGATAAAAAAGTATAGAAGTCAGTAACAGCAGAAATGGGTAAATAACATAAAAATGTTTATTTCACATATTTAAACATTATTCTGTCCTTAACACATGCTGGAAACAGATAAAAAAGCTTGTTTAACACTAGCCATCAAAATGTTCATATTGAGAAATACACAACCACAGCATGATTAGATTCAGGATTACCCTCATTTCAGCAGGAGTGAACATGTAACGAAGAACTACAGTAGTTGGAACAGAGATCTTGGCATCATCTCGACCCCCTGTTACCATAAAACAAACACTTCATATCAACTGAACATAATAGTCATTCACAAAAGTTTCAATAAAACAACCCAAATAAAATCCGCATCTCAGAAGGCTGCACGAGGGGAACACCAAAACACAGAATAAGGTATGAAATTTTGAAGCCTTCATCCTCATGTGATTTTGCTCCGTAAGAATCTTAGAAATACAGAGGAATTGTTTTGATTTAGTACAATATCAGCATTCCTTGATAGAAGGAACCAAATTAGAGCAGAAATCTTAAACTTTCTGTTTGTCTTATCAACCTGTACCTATGTCCCCCATTTTAATGCCCATCAACAGAAAGCCTAGCCTTTAACTGATGGATATGCAAAACCATCCCCAATTCTTTGACAAATAAACTTGCCGGTTCATCTGTCTATTCCATGAAAATTTGGAGTATCTTTGGAGTATCTTTCAATCATTTTGATAAAGACTATCTGATTAACAACATACTGATCCGCTTAGTCACACACAGTCTTAAGCTGAAGTTAGAAAAGATTGAAACAGGAATATCACTGTAAGTGATTTCTTGCTATGAATCCTTACCAGCCATTTGATTAGAAAGAGCAATAATTTAATGAGTAAGACAGCAACTGACAAGAAGTTGGAAGATATAATTCAGAGTCATCACCCAAACTGCAGAATCTTAGAATTTTAAATGAGTACCTACCCCATCCAAGTATCTTCTCTTCAACTTTCTTTAGCTTCTTTTTCTTCTTGCTATCTACTTTCTTTGGAATAAATCTATCCCCTGTTTGATGGAAGAAAAAGGATCATTACTCTAATATAGCAGGCCCTTCAACCAATATTTTGATTTCAGGATAACAAAAACAGAAATGATTTTTTGGACATACTCAAGCTGCAAGCATCAAGCATCATCAAATTTATTACCTTTCTGCTCAAATTTTGCTTGGCTGACGGACATAGGGGTTGTGCCACCAGGGCGTAATGGTGCCCCATCCAAAATTTGAATAGCCAGATCAACTGAGGGTTCCTAGAAACAGGTATAAGTAAATTACAGAATAAGAATCTCGATAGTCACATCATAGCTAAAATCAGAAACAGAAACATTACCTTTAAATAAGTAACTAACGCATCACCCTTTATTCTTCCTGTCTCTTTGTCAACATAGATTTTCACACGAGGCTTTTTTGTTTCAGGATCCTGTACGTTTACAACATGGCCACCATGTGAGCAATTCAAACGTCCACATTGATTTTGTTAAAAGGTAAGACTTCATAATGCTAAGGAACTCATCATCCATAAACAGAGGAATGGAACAGGGGGAATAAGGTTTCTGCTATATAGAAATAGCAACTGAAATGGACAACCAGACAAGGTAACAAATATTAGGCCTTGCAACAAAGAGAGTGTTCAATAAGAACTCAAGCCATCAGCTACTCAAAAACAGATGTGTAAGCCCTTCTTCTTATATGTGCACATTCCAAATCACATTTGAAAATATCAAAGATCCAAACATCACTATCATGGTTTACTAAAGTACATCAGCAATCTTTCCCCTCCATTTCGTTATTTTCATATGGTTCTATGTCAAGCATTTCATTCATGAGTAATTCATACCATAAGATTAAGCAGTCAGCTCAAATATAAAATGGTAAGTAACAACTTTGGACCTCCATCTAAACTAAAACATATGCAGTTATATGTCAGTAAAGCTACTTCAGCAATACCACCGAGTCTGCATAAGAAGGCACAGTTCTAATAAAGACGGAAAAAGGGCGTTCACAACGAAAAGAGATGAGATAAAGAACTAATGAAAGCTTTTTGAACTAATACATATTTAGTGCATAATAACATAAACTCTTACTTCTTTGATTATCCCACACTTAGAGAAGACCTCCACCACCTGCAACACAATTCCAATTTTAGTTTCTCGGAATTCGGATATTAACACAGGAAAACAGCATGATAATTCCTTACTTCTTCAAGAGTAACATCATTAGGTAATCCAGTTACATAAACATGAGTATTAACTTTTAATTCAAACCAACCATCAGGAGCCTTGTTAGCTTCCTGCAATAAAAATTAAATCAATTAATAAACACAAATCCGGAACAAGAGTCAATAATACTCTTGAAACAATGTAGAACTACATTAAAAAGAAACATGTTTGTCCCTTTTATAGGAGTGTTATATGTTCAGTGTGCTGTAAGCCAATGACAGCAGATTAACAATTTAAACCCATAAATGAAATTAATGTTAATATAAAAGATGGTAATAGAAGAGCAGGGCATGATGTCCTCTACCAACGGTCACAATAAAAAAGAAAGTGAACAGACAAACCTTCTTTTCAGCTGGTGTTTCCTGCAATTTCCTCTTTCCACTCTGTTTAGCATCCACAGATTCTTCATTACCGTTTAACTCTTCCTTTACTGAGGCATCAGCAACACCAGTTGGGAACAACTCCTCTTCCTTCAAGAAGGTCATTTCATTTACACCGTATTGCTCACCCGTGATTGATATGTTTTCCTTCACATTGGGTGAATTTTAATTAGGAAGATATATTTTCATACTTGGAACCTTCTAGACAAGCCCACAAACATGTACTCACATATGCATATATATATGTGTACGAATGCATGAATATAAAACTTCGATAGAAAATAGTAAGGACCATAATATTTGGAAATTAGACATTCATGGAAAATAGAAATTACATATTCACTCACATGTATCACTCATGTAGACATACACAACAAATAAATTTCTCAAATTATTTGTAGCACAAATAAATCAAGAATGTAAGCAAATTCTCATCCTCCAAATTCCAAGCACAAAATGATGCAGATACAAGCACCTTTCCTATAGATCAGGACTAACATTGAGGCCTTAATATTGATACAGAAGGTTCAATCTTCACCTTCTCTCTTTGCTTTAAATAAGCAACAAACAGAAGGAATGCTCTCCCCCTAAAGCACCACAACTATCGCTGACAATGAGCAACTACATCGAAACCCTCTTATCTTCACTAGAATAAGCATCCATAGATCAGAACTTTCTTATGATCAAAAAGACACACACATACAGAATAAGAATTGTCATCAAGTCATGGTCAATTTGAAGAGTTGTTCATGATATTTCATGGTATTAGAACAGAAAATCCCCAATTAAGCTCCTAACACAAATGGCCAGCCAATTTTAGATCGTAGAGAAGTTGAGCATATTAAAAGCTTTCAAATCTCCAACAACCTGAGGAACCCATGCTCTGATTTCTCTGTTCCACTTGTATATAGTTCCATCATCATCTGTGAATTCTTCCTCACCATCTGGTGGTGATGAAGCCCTATCGTTATCATCTATCCCAGACTCGCGAGCAAGTTGATTAGCCTCTTCCTCTGCTTCAGAAACCTCTCTTTGCCATTTTGCAAAATCATCCTCGTCATCATTGGATGTCACTGCAGAATAGTTTGGGAATAAAACACTTACTCCATGTGCCACAAATAGCTGCAGGAATTATGCCGTGACAAAAAGGTGAGTAAGGAAAACTGAATCCACCTGCAGTAGAATGCTTAACTTGTTGTTTGTTGCTAGATTGATATCCATTTGGGACGGCAACATTCTCTACCCCTAGCTCTCCAAATCCCTTCTTTTCCACAGAAACATTGTCAGAGGGTCCTAAAAATGATAACATCTTCTAAGATTCCTCTTGCCAAAGATGAACGCTATATAGATTATTTTCTGATATTGCGCATAAAAAAACATTTGGAACGTATAATCTTTCTTCATGTGAACAAAGATTAGTCCAACCGAGACAGGATAGAGAAAAGGAGAAAAAAAAAAAGTAGCACATCTTCACCTGGAACAGAAGATATTCCTGACGTAAACAATTCAGGGAATGACGCCAACGGCTCCCATGCGTTTCTTCCTTCAGACCATAAAAGCGTGGTCTCGAAGATGTACCCATTTAAGAAATGCTCTGTTCACGGGAATAACGAAAAGCAAATTCAATAGGTGAAGCTTTAATGCTATTAAACATGTAGGAGATGAAAAATATGCATAAAAGTGAGTACTAACAGAACAGAACAGAACTGAAATTGAATATGAGAAGGAAATGGGAAATGGATAAGACAGACTACCGTGGAGCTCAGAGGAGGTGTAAGGTCCAACAGGTTGTTGATTTTGATCGAGAATAAACCAGGCCTTTAGAGCACCATCGTCGATGCTAGTTCCTTCTACATTATGAAGAACACAAACCCTAATATGAACAATCTAACGTAGGTGATGGAAAACTTAATGGAACAGGTCGTAGTGAAGTAGTAGCAAAGTTATTTACAGCGAGTGTTATGATTACGAAAGAGTAAAAATTAAGGAATAAATCAATACTTTGATAAAAAGAGATAAATAATACTTACGGGGTGGGTGAGCAGCTTGGGGTTGGGGTTGAGATTGGGGATGGGGATGGGTAGAGGACATAATGTTAATTTATTGGATATGAGGCTCAGTAGCTGGCAAGCTGCTGCTGCTGGTGGTGGAAAAGAAACGGAAGGAGAAGGAGAAGGAGAAGGAGAAGGATGAGTTGGGGTCGGGAAGACAACTAACAGTAACAGAGAGTAGAAGGAAATGAATAGAATGAGAAGAGAAAATCTCGTAAGGCTCACACAACCCAGCAGCCCAAAGTTGAAGCCATTTTAACGACAAAAAGAGTACGACTGAGATGGATTTATTTCGTCTTGGGCTGAGTCAGGCCCAAGTTACGCATCTTATCCTATTCCTACCTATTTTGATTTACTAGACGTTTGGTTTGAGCACAGGGTTGCCTATGGATATAGGTATAATAGTAGGAGGAGATGAGAATGGGTATAAAAAATAAAAAAATGATGTTTGGTTTGTAACTTAAGTTTCTGTATTAATACCAATAATATTATTTGATTTGTTGCATTAATGGGAATAAAAGATAATATAATACTATTTTTACCCTCAATAAAAATGAAAATAATTTGTCCTTTATATATTTATTGGGGCTATCTCTATATGTTTAATTTACAGGAAAAAAATTAATCAGTTCCTATATAGAGGTGCAAAATAAAAAATTCCTTCGTTGATAAGGCGCAATAAGGCAGGATGGGAGATCATAAGGAATAAGGATGGCAATTTCGGCTCAGTCAGCCCAACTCGGTCCAGCCTAGCCTATTTTTAGTCCAGATTGGCCGGGCCACGGGCAGACCATGGTCTACAGGGCCGAATCACGAGTTAAAAGTGGTTGGCCCTCGCGAGCCAAAACCCGGCCTGCGGCCCACCTATTTTGTCCAAAACAACGTCATTTTGTATTTTTTAAATATATATATATAAATGGGCATTTCTGGCCCGGTCAGGCCTCCCGTAGCCCGACGGGCGGAGGACCAGCCAGCCCGACGGTGAGCCAAGCCAAGGGCCCGCCCTTGGCCCGCCCTCAACCAGGGCTTGGCCCTACCACGCGAGCCACTGGCCCACTTGTGGCCCGCCCTCAACCTAGGCCCAACCCGGCCCGGCCTATTGACATTCCTAATAAAAAATTAAGAGGCGATACGAAAGTAAAAAGAATGGTAGGACAAAAGCTGAGAATAAAAGGGTAAAAAATAAACGTGATAAAAATTTAGATTTGAATGAAAACTCGATACCCACCCCACTTGGTAGGTTTAGTAGATTCTCAAATTTAATGGAATAAATCCATTCCCCTAGAATTGAAAACCTCAAAACAAACATTATTTTTTACAATTATTTCATTCCTTCATTTCTAAACCCTCAAACCAAACACCCCCTTAATTTATACCATGATTATATATACAAACAACAAAACGTCCCCTTTCACTCTTCAAGCTTATTTAAAGCTAAATGTCTACAAAATTAAACAAAATAGGGGAACAAGGACACCATCTATATCGTCTTTATGTCAGTCACACAAAACATATATAAGATCATTCCCCCCAGCTTGTTTCTATAATTTTATGTATGGAAAAAATTATTAATCTGACATATCGTATTCTTTAAAACCCAGAAAATGATATACTTGCACTGGCTGGCCCCTGCATCTTCTTCTTCAAGAATAATGCAAGCACAATTCAGAACGAATTTGTACAAAAAGTAAATGTTCCTTCCATTTTCGGTTTTTACATGATAAACAAACAAACTTCATCCGTTTCAGACTACTACTACAACATAAGGTTTAAGAAAATCCTGACTTCCACACTTCTTGATGGTGGACGCTTGGAAAAACACAAACATGAAAAGAAGGCTATCTATGCCTTATGGTTGACTAGAAGTCCAAACCTGCTGCCCCTCAACTGAAGATGCTGATTTCAGAGACGACTTGGGAGAGTTCTCCCCACAGTTGATAATTTTGGCCGCAGGAGGTAAGCACCTCTTTGAAAAATATGTGGAAATATTTTGAATCTTCCCTCCTCGCTTCACTAAATATCAAAATTTTCTCTTCAGTCTTCATATCATACGACAACATACAAAAATACATCAGTCGTCGGCAGACCCGTACCTGGTGAAATTGGCATGCCAAACTTATCCAAAATTTCTTTGCGGACCTGAACCAGAAGAACAAACATTCAGACGTTGGCATAATTTACCATCACATGCTCAATTGCTCATATTCAACATGGGTCATTTATGCAAGAATATCACATGTTTAACTTCATAGTTTTACAGAACATCGAAACTAAATTGTAAGTCCACAATAACGTCAACAATTCCCAAGAAACAGGAGACTAAATTCATGCTCAGAAAGGAAAGAAGTCAGTAACAAGTATGAATTTCTTTTTGATAAGTTCGATAAACAAAATTCATTATTATGGTAACTCAATGCAGAAAATGCCATGCAACACCAATTAAAAGGCCATGAGAATAAGCTCATAATTAGCTTCATCATTTCTGAATTGACAACTATAACACTAACCTGCCAATGATTGTCCACAAAATCAGATATCTCCCGAACTATACTTTTTAAATGAAACTTTGGGATAGTAGGAAATTTCTGTTGCAAGGATTCAACTACCTTGTTGATACCTTGCGAGCAAGAATGAATGGTGGACACCTATAAGTTCACAATATCAAACGTAAGCTTCCATGACATATACTTCAAGGATGTTCATCGGCAAACCAAATCACCACTACAGACAGATAAGTTTGTCTTGAAGCAATATTAGTAAAGGTAAGGCAAAACTCTTTCTTTTAGTTAGTTCAGAATCAAATTCCAACTTACAACTATAGGCATGTCAGACTCTTGTATGCAGCTCAAAGTTGACATTGGCATGGTACTGTCCTTGCTGTTAGACAGGCAACCATCTTGATCTTTAGCATTCGTGCAGTCCATTGATATCTCAATTGTTGATGCACCAGGGAATGCACGCATACTAAGAGATTGTAAGCAGATTTTTTCCAGTTTAGATGCACCACTTAGGTCTTCTGTCACCAGCAATGGGACCTTCTCATGCATAACATTCAGCACAATCAAGGGCTGGTTCTTTCGAAGCGCACTTTCCATTAAATTGTTAAGGTACTTTTGCTGTTGAAGCAACAAACAAAACTCCTCACTCTCTGAACTTTGACTGCAACTCGGCAAACTGCTTATGCCCTCAACAGAAGTATCAGCCTCTATCCTGTCAATTTGTACTCCCTAAAGCAATAGGCAAAATCATTTTACAAATAAAGATTTATGTTGACAATATGGTATCAACTGACAGAGACTGGATGCTCATCCTAACTTGTGCTATGTATTCATTCTAGCAACCATAGAAATATGGAAAACTGAAAACAACAGCCTGCAGCTTTAAAATTGCCTGATGATCTTCCTTACCTCACATTCTGAGAGATAACCATCAGGTACAAAAAAACCATCTTCACTTTCTTCTTCTTCATCAGCTTTTGAGAACCCGTCATCCAAACTTTCTTCATCATCCTTATCACAATCCGAGAGGCTTTCACCAGGATCTTCCTGTAGAATATCAGTGTCAACAGAAAATCATTGGTATAAATGCCCAAGTTATCATTTTTCCAACAAATAAAAAAGAGCACCTCTTCCCATTCTTCATCACTGTCAAAGTCATAATCCAAGGATGGATCCTTCTTGAAAGGTTGGCGCGGTCCAACTACTTGACTAAAGATGGCATTAGAAAATTAGTTCCACAGTCAACGGAATAACTGTATCAGTTGGGTTTATCCAGGAAATTTTGAATGAGACCAATCCAACATAATCATTCATGAGACAAGCAGTGCTGCCACTTTGTCAAAGGTCAAGACATAGATAACAAAGAGAAGGTTTAATATGCAGATTGACATTAAATTTCCAACTATTACACCAAGACAAAGACCAATGAGGGCATGCCAAAGGCAAAGAGCTAATACAATAAAGTATTAATCAGCTACAAGGTAAAAGATTCAAGAAGCAGGAAGCAAAAAGGTCAAAACAAGTTTAAATACCAATCATCATCATGAACTAAATGCATCAGTATCAACTGCCTGCTACAATCACAAAGTAAGCACTATTAGACAGTTCAGCAAGGAACATTAGATACTCCAGATATACCCAAATTCCTAGATTAACTTTTTATGACACAAGTATCAAGTAAAGATGTATACCTTTGCTTTGGCCAGATACCATAAAAAGCAGGCCTATGGCTCCTATCAAACTGCAATAACTGCTTTCTCCGTTTGCACTTTTTAGATTCAGGAGAGGAACTACCCAAATTAGTAAAAGATGATCTGTCCACGGAAGTCTTATCTTCCACTTCACTTATAACCTTCTCCATACTTGACTCATCATCATGAGCCAGTTCCCTTGCATCAGTTAACTTAAGTTCTTTCAATAGCTCAATTTTAGGCTTTTGACGTATGCTCCAATGTTGTTTTTTGTTTGAGCGAAGAGCACGACCAAAATGATGCCAAGAAGACAAATGCGACCTGCAAAGCATATCAGCCATAGTCATCAGCAAAAAGACTGAAAGATTGGGATGGCTAAGTCTTCTCCTCTGACACAGTATGGAGAGAATTTTAGAGCATTAAACCTACTTCAAGATATCATCAGCAGTAAGATCACCACTGGATGTAAGAATAGTATCCATTAGTTGGGTTACTGACTCATTCCCCTTTTCACTCATTTCAGAAGACAATACACGCATGGATCTTGAACTCTGGTCAACCTGTCCAGGTGAAGGAGATTTGCTTCTTTTCAGAAATCGTTCCATGATTGAGGCTTGTTTTCTTATGGAATTCCACTTTTTCAGTTCAGCTTCTTCCTTCTCCCGACGCCTTTTCTCTTTGTCAGCTTCCTCTTGCTCCTTCTTCAATTGTCTCTGCATCTCAAGCTCTTCCTTCTCACGACGCTTTTCATCTTTCTCTGCCTCCTCCTGCAGCCTCTTTCGCTCCTTTTCCTGAAAAATGAAACAATCAAGGGGATAAAAATTTGTTTCAAATAAGTGATCGAAGGAAGCATATGAACTGAAAATTTACACATTTCTAGAGCAGCAGTCAAAATGTAATAAAGCAAATTTATTTTTCAACGGAGGTGCATAAAGCGTATGCATAATAGAACTCCTCGACATTCACAGAAACAACATACCATTTGTCGATTTTGCTTTTGGATTTCAAGCTCTGCTCTCTTCTTCGCCTTTTCAATTTCACGTTTACTTTTCTCCAGTTGCTTGATGTGCATTTTCTCTTCTCTTCTTGCTTCCTTATCAGCCCTGCAATGATACTTGATTAAGGGAGGGAGGGCTAAAGGAAAGTAGACATAGAGGGAGAGGGAAAAGAAAGGACAGAGCAGAGAAAATATATTTAAACATTTTGGGAAATGAACCATTGGATATACATACATCTCTGCAACATTCTTCTGCAGCATGCTATCAACTAGCAAGCGAATATCTGCCTCACTTAACACTTTTCCAAGCTTTTCTGATGCTTTTTTCAAGTTACTTCGATAGTTTTGATCATCTTCTGACTTCTCCAATGCAGATATCATAGCTGCAACAAGCTAAAGATATCAGTAACCTCCATAAACAAAGAACCAAAAAACACTGAGACTTGGCAGATAAAATGACCATAATTAGAATCAAATAGTCTGCATTACTTATGCAGCAAGTATAAACA
>JANQBM010000007.1:30557316-30569545 GCA_025594535.1 Erythroxylum domingense | reverse complement strand
GTGAAAATATAAATCCATCAAGACTTTGATAGTTGCTGTTACAACCTTCACTTTTTTTATGTAGTAACTGGCATAATCCTTTTCTTGCTTTAATCACTGGGTAGTTCCACTTATGAATCAATATATGTGTTGGGTTTGCTATAGGCTATATCAGCACAGCTGTTAACGATGGACCGGGTTGTTTGATGTTGCGCTGTCCTGGTCCATCTTGTGTTGCTGCTGTTGGCCAAGATATGATTGATGCATTAGCTTCTTTGGAAGACAAGGAAAAATATTACCGTTATTTTGTCAGATCTTATATTGAAGACAATAGAAAGGTAAATCTGAGTTTTCAAAATCATTTGTTTGTGAAGTAATTTTCTGCAGCATGGCATTCTGAATTCTCACATAAATGGAGCAACATTTTTGGCAGATGATTATGTTAGGTTGCAATTTCAGTATCATGATGCTTCATATGAATAATGGTGTACGAAATCTTAATAAGATTATTTTGTAGACAAAATGGTGCCCTGCTCCAGGCTGTGATTATGCCGTGGATTTTGTTGTTGGTAGTGGAAGCTATGATGTCACTTGCCGCTGTTCATATGGCTTTTGCTGGAATGTGAGTACCTTAAGATTCATGTTTTGCTTTCACCTTTTTTCATATCTGTTGCAGGTGTAGATCTCCAATAAATTATCTTGATGAGTGATATTCACCTCACTATTCCTGTGAATTTGATCTTTGCAGTGTACAGAGGAAGCCCACCGTCCTGTTGATTGTGCAACTGTAGCAAAGTGGATATTAAAGAACACTGCAGAGTCTGAAAATATGAACTGGTATGAGAAGACTTTAAAACCATGTCTCCTCTAAGTATGTCAATAGTAGGTGGATGGGGTGACTGTAATTTCTTGCTAATTGTTAAGCAGAGGATTCTTCTTTTTCCCTCAGAGGTTGATCGAGTACAGATTCTGTGTGTCTAAAAGGTTCATTTGCTTGGCCTAGATGGTAGTTAATGCATGTATTCACTGGTCGCTATAAGGTGTATGATTGTCTATGTTTAATTAAAACAATTGACTGTCATTAGATCGACTAAAATGTAATTGACATCCCTGTCCCAATACATGTATAACACGTCCTGGTTAAAGGAGTGCGTTTGATGCATTTCGTAAGAGATGATAAACACCTAAGAACAGAATAATTTAAAAGCTGAGACTTTAAAATATCATCCGTTAATATTGTCGAACGGAAATTGATCCTAATTATCAAGGTCAGTTAACTCAAAGATTTGTACTGTAGCATGTATGGTAAGTTATACAAACATGTAAGAGCTTCTCTTCTTTAGGTGCTATTCTTACGTCGGTCGACTATTTAGCAACTTTAGTAGGTTGCTTCCTTTTCTGAATGACCGTGGTGTGTATGTGCACATTCTTGCTTCCCTGAAGCTTTGCCAGGAGCAGAGTGTTTCTATTACACATGCACGATCTGTGAAAGAGCTCTGAAGTATGATTGGAACATTCTTTTATTGGCTGATGTTAACTGATGAACATTCTTTTATTGGCTGATGTTAACTGATTCTGCTGTTGATGTCTTCAGGATTCTAGCTAATTCCAAGCCTTGTCCAAAGTGTAAACGGCCAATTGAGAAAAACCAAGGTTGTATGCATATTACATGCACACCACCTTGTAAATTTGAATTTTGCTGGTAAGGCGATGAAAGTGCTACACACTTTCTCCCTCTTCTTGCTCCCCCCCTAGTGGTCCTCTTACCTACTTAATTTGCTTTTCTTTGTTCATTTACTTACTCCTCAATTTCGTTGATTCTTAACTATATTTCTGCAGGCTCTGTCTTGGTGCATGGTCAGAACATGGAGAAAGGACTGGTGGTTTCTATGCATGCAATCGTTATGAGACAGCAAAGCAAGAGGGTGTGGTAGGATAATATTGGGCATTTTAGTTGTTCTTGTATGCAGGAGATATAATCCCTTTTTGTCTCATTTTACTAGTTGCTCCTGTTGTCAGTATGATGAGGCAGAAAAACGTCGAGAAATGGCCAAAAACTCTTTGGAGAGATATACTCATTATTATGAAAGATGGGCAACCAACCAATCAGTAAGAAAAAATACGTGACCGTATGGTAGTCATGAATGTGGTGATGTCCTTTTTTGTATTTAATCTTCCTGGTCATAAATATTTAATCATGTTCCACATGCTACACTCTCTGAATCATCATACTTCAATATAGATTCTGATTTTCATTTTATCATTCTCAATGCAGTCCAGGCAAAAAGCAGTTGCAGACCTACAGCAAATGCAAAGTGAAAATGTAAGTTTAACAGTTAACAACAGTTGTTTACTGAACAGTGATATTGGTATAGTTTATTCCATTTGCTAGCATGTATTTAGAGTGGAAATGTAGAAGATTGTTTATTGTTTTTTCCCAGGGGAGAGGTTGCCAAGAATTCTAAATTATGGTTTTGCCTTGGTTTAGGACACGAAGAACCCAAGGACCCTTTGATATTAGAAGTTACTAATCAAGGCTCATTTAGCGTTTTTTTAATCTGAAATATAAGTCATGAGGATATGATTATCTAAGAGCTCAAAGCTCAAAATAATCTAAGTGAGCAAGGCATAGGCCTTCATACCTATGTGTTCCTCGACTCAATTCCTCTTTGTGAACTTCCTGAGTTGTTCTATCGAGCTGAGTTATTTTTGCAGCAGTAGTGATAGTTACATGTTTTTTTTAGATTGGTAAGCTGAGTGATACACAGTGCCAACCTGAGTCACAGTTGAAGTTCATAATAGAAGCCTGGCTACAGGTAAGCAACATTTACTTTCTCAAATATCGGAATATTTAGACACTTATGTGATAATCCTTTGCCTTCTCCCATGTCAATTTCCTTTCTGCAGATAGTTGAATGCAGGCGAGTTCTGAAATGGACTTACTCTTATGGATATTATCTTCCAGAACATGAACATGCCAAGAGACAGTTCTTCGAATATTTGCAAGGTGGGACATTTCTTCAATCAAATACCTTTTTTACATGTTCTAATCACACAATTATACAGGGGAGGCTGAGTCCGGGTTGGAGAGACTTCATCAATGTGCAGAGAAGGAGCTCCAAGTTTTCATAAGTGCAGAAGGCCCATCAAAAGACTTCAATGAGTTCCGCACCAAACTTGCAGGACTCACCAGGTTTTTTATTTAATCATAAATTGGTACTGACCATGACTTTCAGTCTGGATGATAGTTAAACCCAAACTTCTAATGTCAATCTTTGAAGAATGAAGAAAGTACAAGAAAATTTTTTTCTGCATTTGTCTGTTTGCAATGATTCAAAAGGGTCAAGCTCGTAGCCTGCTGTTAGGAATTTTGGTGATATTTTATGGAATCAATTCTTGGCTGTCCATTATATTGAGAGTAGTTCTATTGACAGCCGTTAATCATCGTTTTGAAGGGAACCAGTAATTATGAGATACATTGGTGTAAAATTTGCATATATGTGTTGCTAGTTATGATTGTTTAGAATGTTTGTGCTATTGTCATATATAGCTCAGGACATTTCTGATAATAACTGTTTTAACTTTTTTATTTCTTTTCCTTTGCTTTCGGGGCTCGTGTATGTACAATCTAACGTTCAATAATCTATGTTGATGTTGGTGCAGTGTAACTCGGAATTACTTTGAGAATTTAGTCCGGGCATTAGAGAATGGCCTTTCAGATGTAGATTCGCATGGTGCCTGCAGCAGGAGTGGAAGCTCGAAGAGCATGGGTGGGGGGAGCTGTAAGGGACTACGGGGAAGAAAGGGGTCAACGTCCAGATCTAGTGGCCCTAATAGAAACATTGATGATTCAGGCCATTGGTCCTGCGAACATTGCACTTTTGCAAACATCAAGTCAGCCACCATTTGTGCAATGTGTCAGCATCGACGCTAACACTCAGTTTTTACACTAACTAGTTGGCCGGCCACGGGTTTATCATTGGTTTGAATCATCTCCAGCGAGGGGGAGGGGGAGGGGAAGAAAAAGCATAACTTTTGGGAGGAGGCATGGGAATGAAATTGTCAGTCTCCTTTCTCTCAAAAGGCTGAGTTTGCTGCTGCAATGACTTTCTGAGGTGGGATTGAGAAGAAAAACAATGACTTTCTGTGGTGGGATTGAGATGAAAAACTACAGATTCTGAAATCAGCTCAGCTGTAAATATATGTATCTCCTGCCTGCCTACCTTGGAGACGTAACATTACAATTTGTCTGTCATTATCTCCATTTATATTCTTAAAAAATGTACGTGTGTGTGTGTCTATCTTTAAACTTACGGATGAATGTGTTTGTTGTGTAGTAGTAGTAGTTGCAATAGAAACTTCTCTGTATCAGCCTTCAGGTCCAAATAAAAAAGAACATACATATATACTTACACATAGGTGTGTTGGTCGGTGTCTTGCTTTTATTTGTAATTTTAGTTGTCAACAAGAAGCTGATAAAAACATAATAATACATTTTGTAAGGAACAACTCGTAGATGATGCAAAAAGATTAACTTTAAACCGGGCCAATGGGTGGTAGTCTCCGGTGGCCTCCCGAGGAGAGTCCGGCCCACCCGCTGTCAGGATGCGACCCAATTGAAGGATTTGAAATGAAAAAATTGGTGAAGGAAGCTTTCTGTAATGGTAATGGGGTTGAAATTGAATGAACAAAAAAAGGCGCAATTGTGAAGGGAAAGAAGAAAATGGAAAGTCCTTCAACTCCTCGCTGGAACCTCGACAGACCCTTCCTTACCGGCCGCTTCGACCACCAACAGGTTTTAACCCTTTTTAAAATTTCTCGAAATAATCACACTTTCTCCCTAGTTGATTCAACTTTTTCATTCACTCACAGGAAGTGAAAGGAACGTCGCAATTCCCTGATTCCAAGGGATTATTCTCGTTCAGGTGTCTTTTCTACAAGCCCACTCTCGCAAGTTTAATCCTTTTATTGTTCTTCTTTTTCGATCTTGCTTACCGTAGAATTATCGATAAAACTATGCGCATTTGATGTTCTTATGCTCATTCGTTAAATCTCCCATGTCTATTTAAGCCCCGGAGTCGACAAGGCGATTGGCTGTTATGATGCGGCTGTACAGGTTTGCTCAATTTGCTCTACGTAACCTAGTACAATTTAATCACCCATCTTTTGTTCATTTCTTTTCCTTAAACTTTCTGCCTCATTGTTGTTCCTTACTCATTCTATTATCTTTGGTGGCAGAAAAGAGTTTCTTGTATACATCTGAGTTTTAACTTATTTCTCTTTTTAAATTCCACCCCTATACTTTGGAATGATATGCCAAACTCTCTAAGATCTTTTCACCTTTTTCTTGATTGGTTTTTGGAATTAGTAATTATTCTTACTCAATGTTGCTTAGGAAGAAGATCAAAGGATCATGAGAACTCAAAGAATTTGTAATTCCCTTTGCAAACCAATTAAATTGTTTTCTTCTCTCTTATACGTATATTCCCACACACACCAATACAATCAATCACATTTTTATGCATTTTATCAGTTGTTTGCTTGGTTAGATGGATGTTTCCCACATTTAAAGTTGATCCTTTGTCGACTTGGACTTAGGAACTTATTGTCATCGATGATCTCATGTCTGCTTTGGTGGGAATTGAAGGGCGGTACATTTCTATTAAGAGACTCCATGGAAAGGGGGATGACATTTCCTTCCATGTTGATGCTTCTATGGATTTGGCACTCCAGGTATGCTGTTGTGAATTTTGAATCTGGCTGCACATAAATGCCTTGTTTGGCAAGTTGTTTACCTTTTTAGTGTCTGACCCTTGTTAGTTTGACATGTTATGGTAACAGTTTCTCGTTTTGCATACTCCTCGATAATTCTCTATGAAACAGTGTTGGATATATTTGTAATTGATATGGTTGCTTGTGGTTGGGATATATCCTTGTTTTGTATCTTTATGTGTTCACATTCTCAAGGAAACTCCGCCTATGATGATCCTGCATCGTGGCACTTTTGTTATGTGCTTGATATGCATATTTCTATGTGCTATCTGTTATAAGAAAAGTGTTCTGTATCTGTAAGAGCTATCTATTGAGTTAAAATTTACCTGAACTAATCAAGGAACATTTTGCAGGAACTTGCTAGACGGATATTCCCTTTATGCAAAAGCTATCTGTTGATTAACCAGTTTGTAGAGTCAAGGTCACAATTCAAGAATGGCTTAGTTAATCACGCCTTTGCTGCTGCTCTTAGGGCACTCCTTCTAGTAGGTTTTTATTTTGCAGGTCTCTTAATTTTCTTAATTTAAGTTATTTTAGGTTTTGGTCCTTGTATGTATGTTTCCATCAAAAATAAATTAGAATACAAACTTCTCCACTTATTTGGTCAGTTTAGCATTAGGTTGCACTAGCCTGGTTTGATTTGGTTGTGAATTGATGTTTGACATAGACGTCAGGTCCTTAAAGAAGTCATGTTCATGGCATGGGATAGGCTATGAATGTGATTGTGCATATAACTGAAATTATAGCGGCCCGCACTATTTATGTGTTCAATTTGTGAAATTTTCAACAGCTTCATTTATGAATGATCTATCAGGACTATGAGGCCATGGTGGCGCAGCTTGAACACCAATTCAGACTTGGAAGGCTTTCCATCCAAGGATTGTGGTTCTATTGTCAGGTTTGCATTCCTCTAAAAATCTGTTTTAGTATAACTCGGATGGTTTCTCAAATTTTTTTCCTTGGATAATGTTGCAGCCCATGATGAACTCCATGCTCACACTATCCACTATAGTACAAAATGCTACATCAAATAATTGTACAGGTTCTTCTGTCCTTAACCTCTTGCTGAGCCAGGTAAAATGTTGTACTTTTATCTTGAGACGTGACTTAACCATTCAATGTTTCAAATTTTGTTGTTGCACTTATGATATAGATTTTGCAACATCCAGGCTAAGGCCATGGCTGGTGATAATGCAGTGAGGTCCTTACTAGAGAAGATGACGCAATGTGCAAGCAATGCTTATCTTGGCATACTTGAAAGGTACATTAGTTGCTGTGCTATTGAATCTTTTTGGAAATGCACTCATTCTTCAGGTCTTGCTTGGCCACTTCCCAAGTAGATTTAATGGTAACCTTTACAGTGAGGGACTTAACCTAATTTCTTGGCCTTCTGTTGGAGACCCATGCACAAATGGTATTACACACCAAATGTGGTTATTTTGATCTTTTAAGTCTATAGGGGAATCTACTGATAACAAAAATTCGAAAAGTTACCCTTGCCAAGACAACATCAGTTGAGACCTAAGCATGAGGTCAAATTTTGCCAAGTTATGCAATAATATTTGCATGAAACAGAGCCATGAAGATTTTTATTTATAGCTTCTTAAATGTTAGCTTTTTTTTCCTCTTTTTACTTGGTTTGTTTTGAGTTGCTATTGGATTAAGTGTTTCAATTGCTTGATGAAGATAGGCTTCATATTTACATAAGTGAAACCTGAACTGGGACAATTAATATAATATGATACTGTTGGTAGGTAACAACATTGAAGATCAAGAGAATGGTTAAGCACAATCCATTTCAAGCTTTACTTTATTTTGCCACTATAAGCATTATTTGATATTGTGGGAAAGAATTTTTCTATTTCTCATATATTAAATAGGAGAATACAGCCATATATAGGACATTACAAGTAGGAATTTAAATCTAGAAATTTATCTAAAGCTATGTAATGTAATCCCTTAATTTAAGGGATTTCAAATTCATTTTATCTTATCTATTTACTGCCTATCTATATCTAAGTATAATCTATTTATAGCCGTTTAGTATCTCAACACTCCCCCTCAAGCTGAGGAATAGATGTCTTCCATTCCCAGCTTGTATACAAGATCATGAAAACTTGAACTGTTCAGCCCCTTTGTTAAAACATCAACTACTTGACGTTCTAATGGAACATAGGACATACAAACTAACCCTTCTTCCAATTTTTCTTTAATGAAATGTCTATCAATCTTAATATGCTTTGTCCTATCTTGTTGTATAGGATTATGAGCAATATTGATGGCTGACTTATTGTGACAATAGAGTTTCATAGAGTCATCCCATTTGACTCTCGAATCATCTAGAATAATCTTCAGCCAGAGTAGTTCACACAATCCTTGATCAATAGCCTTAAATTCTGATTCTGCAGATGACCTTGCCGCCACATTCTGCTTCTTGCTTCTCTACGTCACCAAATTTCCTCCAAGAAATGTACAGTACCCTGTAGTTGATCTTCTATCCACTATGGAACCCACATAGTCAACATCAGTGTAAGCTTCTAAAGCAAGAGTACTGTTTTTCTTCAACAAAATTCCTTTTCTTGGACTGCCTTTCAAGTAATGTAGCACCTTGCAAGCAGCTTGAAGATTAGGCTCTCTTGGATCAGGCATGAATTGATTGATCATGCTTACCAAGTATGCTATGTCTGGCCGAGTGTGAGCAAGATATATGAGTCTACCAACTAATCTTTGATACATCCTTTTATCAACAACTGGTTCTTCTTTAGCTTCTCCTAACTTGTGGTTTGGATCCATTGGTGTAGAGACTGGCTTACACCCAATCTTCCCTGTTCTACCAACAAATCAATCACATACTTCTGTTGAGATATAAAAATCCCTTGTGTGGATTATGCCACCTCAATACTGAGGAAGTACCTTAGTTTCCTAAGTTCTTTTACCTCAAACTCTTTTACTAGTCTTTGCTTCAATTCATGCTTCTGTTTCTCACCATTTCCAGTCACTATGATGTCATCCACATAGCCTAGAAGTGTAGTAACTCCCCATGCAGTCGAATGCTTAATGAAGAGAGTGTGATCACCTTGGCTTTGTTTATACCCAGACTCTCTCATGACTCTTGCAAATCTCCCAAACCAAGCTTTAGGAGATTGTTTTAACCCATAAACGGTCTTCCTCAGCTTGCAAACTTTGCTACCCGTGTCTCCCTCAAATCCTGGTGGGATGTTCATATAGATTTCTTCATCTAAGTCTCCATGGAGAAATGCATTCTTAACATCATATTGTAGGAGTTGCCAATTAAAGTGGGCAGCCAATGATAATAGAATTTTCATAGTGTTCATCTTTGCAACTGGGGCAAAAGTCTCTTGATATTTAATACCATAGGTTTGAGTGTACCCTTTGGCTACCAATCTAGCTTTATATCTCTCAAGAGATCCATCAGCCTTATATTTGAGTGTGAAAATCAACTCACAGTCAACAATGTTTTTCCCTTTCGGTTTATCAACAATCTTCCATGTTCTATTCTTTTCCAATGCCTTCATCTCCTTGCTCATAGCATCCCTCCATTTCATTTTTGACAATGCCTCAGAAACGGTATTAGGGATAGTAATGGTATTTAAACTCATAATGAGGTTTTGGTAGGTTGGTGACAGGCGCTTAAGAGAAACATAGTGAGATAAAGGATAAAGTGGTCGTTTAGTGCATTCTCTAGTTCCTTTCCTAACAGAAATAGGTTCAAAAAATTGTGTGTATAAAGGTGAGTATGATCTTACCATGATTTCATTTCCAGAGTCTGAGTTGGATTCTTGGGCCTGTGTCAGTTCTGGAATGACCTTTCTCCTTGAATACACCCGAGTAATGCTGGTTGGGACATGTGATGACATAGGTTCAGTAGTAGAATTGGGGAACTCAGATGTAATTGGTTAAGAAGGCTCAGTTGTTTCAACACTGCGAGCTGGAGCAGGAGGAAGGTTAAGGGTTTTAAGTGGTTCGAAGGACTCATAAGTGCTATCTTCCATCATTGAAATCTCTCCCTGAAGAGAGGGCTTGGAGAAAAAAGGTGTATTTTCTGTGAAGGTGACATTTGTAGAGATATAAAGTTTCCTAGATAACGGATTGTAACACTTGTATCCCTTTTCAGTTGGTGAGAAACCGAGGAAGACACATTTGATGGCTCGGGGGTCTAGTTTGTCTTTATGTTGGTTGTGAATATGAAAAAAGGCGGTGCATCCAAATACCTTGGGTGTGAGGCCATTTGAGGTTCTAAAGTGTGGGTAGAAGCTATTAAGAATTTCTATGGGGCTTTTGTTGCCTAACACATGTGATGGAAGTCTATTTATCATGTATGTGGTTGTAAGAACTGCCTCTCCCCAATAGGATTTAGGGACATTCCCTTGAAAGAGTAAGGCTCGGGTGGCGTTGAGTAAGTTCCCATTTTTCCTTTTTGCTACCTTGTTTTGTTATGTTAACACATAATGAATCATGGATAATGCCTTGTGATTGAAAGAAAGGTGACAAAGTCTGGTTGAAGTAGTCTCTGGCATTGTCTGTCTTAAAGCTTTTTATTTTAACCCCAAATTGGTTTTGAATCATAGAGTGAAAATTAGGTATAACAAGGCTAACATCAGATTTTTGTTTAAGAAGAAAGAGCCATGTTACCCAAGTGCAATCATCAATTAAGGATACAAACCAACGAGCCCCAAAGACATTAGGCATAGTAGAGGGACCCCATATGTCACTATGAATCAAATGAAACGGATGAGAGCTTCTTTTATTGCTAATAGGAAAAGATACTCGAGTATGTTTTCCAAATTCACAAAAATCACAATGAAATTTAGAATTGTCTAATCCTTGAAACAAACGAGGAAACATGATCTTTAAAACTTTAAAAAATGGATGACCTAGGCTTAGATGATACAGCCAAATGGTATCTTTATTTGAGAACTGAGAAATGACAAAGATAGGTTGCTCCTAACTCTTCGAGGCAATTCAACTAGGTAGAGGCCACCCCTTTCCTTAGCAGGTCCAATCCTCCTCCTGGAGACCTGATCCTGAAAAACACAGTGAGAAGGAAAGAAAGCAGCATAACATTTAAGATTATGGGTAAGCTTTTGAATAGAAAGTAGGCTAGCCGACAGTTTTGGAATATGAAGAATCCTTTTTAGAATAAGGGTAGGTGTGATGTGTATATCTTCGAAACCTGCAATAGTAACTAGAGAGCCATTGGCCACTACAATCTTTTTGTTACTTAGGCATGGGGTATAAGTGTGAAAGAGTTGAGATGTGGGTATCATATGGTCTGTGACACTCGAGTCTATTATCCAAGAATTGGTATGAAGATTTTTTGAGGCATTCATGCAAATAGGGAGTAAAGGTTTACCAGAAAGAGCCAAAGAACAAGTTTTAGAAGGTTTTTCAATAGTCCCCAACAAGCTCTCAGCTTCTTAATTTCTTCACTATTTAATTCCATTGTTCCTGAATTTTTCTTAACTTTGTGCTGATCTACCATATGTGTTTGGGACCTCTGCTGTCCCCCACGGTTTCCCCATTCTCGACTTGGTCGTTTATTGTGTATTTTCCAACATGTCTACTTTGTGTGCCTTGGTTTCTTGCAGTGGGTGCACCAGAGGTTGTCCTTATTCTCTTTCCCCTGGTTTTCTCTACCAGAATGCTTAGATAGATCACTTTTTCCTTTGTCCTGATGATCAGTTTTTGCTAATAAGGCTGACCCGTCCATGGTTTGTGGTTCAAGCGTAACACTCCTTCAGCTTTCTTCCGCTTTAATCAATGAGATTGTCTCTTCTAGAGATGAAGTGTCCTCTTTTCCAAGGATTTGGATCCTGACTTGATCAAATTCAAGGTTCAACTCAGCCAAAAAATCACACATGGTCTTTTTCAATTAAGTTCTTCAAGATGATAGCATCATCAGGGCATTTCATCTCAAAAACCTGATAATGATCGAGTTCTTGCCACAGATTCTGTAGCAAGTTTGCATATTCTATGACATATTTATCTCCTTGCTTAGCAGCTATAGTTTTGATCTTGATCTCGTACACTTGAGCAGCATCACGAGCCTTCGAGTATGTGTGACAAATGTAGTCCTAAATCTCCTTTGCAGTGACAAAA
This sequence comes from Erythroxylum domingense, assembly GCA_025594535.1. Classification (NCBI taxonomy): domain Eukaryota; kingdom Viridiplantae; phylum Streptophyta; class Magnoliopsida; order Malpighiales; family Erythroxylaceae; genus Erythroxylum; species Erythroxylum domingense. The sequence continues at coordinate 30,557,674 of JANQBM010000007.1, read as the reverse complement.
AACATGCATGTGTCACTGATCATGGGATCCATAGAATCCCATAGCCAGGACATTGTCATGGAATCCTTCTCATCCCATGCTTCAAACATTGGGTTATCCTTAGTCGGTCCTGTTCCAAGAAGATGACTAAGATCCCCTTTGCCCGTGAGGTATGTACGGACAACTTGAGACTATTTGAGATAGTTCTTCCCATTAAGCCTATAAGAAGCCCAAATATTTTGTAAATCTCCAATTTTCTGAATGGTGCCGAATTCTTCTGGAGGGCTAGATCTGGTGGAGATAAAGGTTTGAGAGGTTGACATGATTAAGAAGAACATACTGCAGTGAAGAAGAAGATACTGCTACAATTAAGGCTACC
>JANQBM010000007.1:30533337-30547269 GCA_025594535.1 Erythroxylum domingense | reverse complement strand
AAAGGTTTGAGAGGTTGACATGATTAAGAAGAACATACTGCAGTGAAGAAGAAGATACTGCTACAATTAAGGCTACCGTAATGAGAATCACACAAGAGAGGTAAGGAGGAATGCAGCAATGAAGGCTGGAACACAGAAGAGAAGAAAAAAATTGGGTTTCGGTAGTGCAGCGAAGAAGGCTGCTCAAAGGACAAATCCCAGAAAAAGAAGCCCCCAGCTCTGATATCATGTGGGAAAGAATTTTTCTCTTTCTCATATATTGAATAGGAGTATACAGCCATATATAGGACATTACAAGTAGGAATTTAAATCTGGAAACTTATCTAAAGCTATCTAATGTAATCCCTTAATTTAAGGGTTTTCAAACTTATCTTATCTTATCTATTTGCAGCCTATCTATATCTAAGTATAATCTATTTACAGCTGTTTATTATCTCAACAGATACTACTTTCATATTTGTTGTTTTGTCATCTATGCTTTTTCTTTCACATTGACTGATATTCGTGTAATTTTGGTTGCAGATGGGTCTATGAAGGAGTGATTGACGATCCATATGGGGAATTTTTTATTGGTGAGAACAAATCTCTTCAAAAGGTACATCTACTGTCCTTGAATAAATGTGCCTTTGAAGGTTATACTTATCATATCTCCAGGATTGTGGATCCACCAAATGTCCTCCATATATGCTTATGCTTTGTCATTTATAGGAGAGCCTCACTCAAGACTATGGTGCTAAGTATTGGAAGGAACGGTACAGCCTTAAGGAAGGGATTCCTAGCTTCCTTTCAAACATTGCTGGAACAATTTTAACCACTGGAAAATATTTGAATGTCATGAGAGAATGTGGTCATAACGTTCAGGTTTTCTTATTATAACATCTTGCTTCAGGGTCTATCCTTTCTTGCTTTGACAGAAAGTTCTTTTGGGGTGATATACAACTCTCAATGGTTGGATTATTATGGATAGGTGCCTATGTCGGAAAATTCCAAGTTGATGAGCTTTGGTTCAAACCATCACTATCTTGAATGCATTAAATCTGCTCACGATTTTGCCAGTACTGAGCTCCTAAATCTGATCAAAGAGAAGGTGAGCAAGATCATCTTGTGTGACATATAATTTCTTGCACATTTCTTGAATGCCTTTTGGTTTTTCTCATATTGTCGCTGTTCCCTGCCTCCAAATCCTCTGTGATCCTCTTTTATGTGCTGTAGTATGATCTGATGGGAAAGCTTCGATCTATAAAGCACTATCTTCTGCTTGATCAGGTATTTAATTCTCTGATTTCTTGACCTGTGATCTGGCCTTTGTTGGAGTTTATAGTAAAAATATAAGATGGAATTTGAAAATGCGCGACCAAGTGTATCTTTTCTATGTGATTCTTCGTCTTTTCTTCTGTTCTTATTTATTCTTTTCATCTGTACTCTCTATTTTGTGCTGGGTTCAGCGAGCCTTTTAGGTGTACACTTGTTTTTTAGGGGCAAACATCTGACCTTATAGTTTTGATACAATGTAATTTTTGTCAGGGTGATTATTTGGTTCATTTTATGGATATAGCTCGAGATGAGCTAAATAAAAAGCTTGATGAGATTTCAGTGGAGAAGCTGCAGGTCTTTTCCTTTTATTCTATCCTTATCAAAAAAAATTTTGGAGAGTTATCGATGCTGATGATAATGCATTTTTTCGTTAATGATGAATCTGAATGCATGCATTTGTAATTGCAGTCTCTGCTAGATCTTGCTCTCCGTACCACAGCAGCTGCAACAGACCCATGTCATGAAGACTTGACATGTTTTGTGGTGAGCAAATTAAGTTCCCTTTTCCTGTATGAGACTGAATTGAATTCAAAAGGTTAGTATCCAATAGTTCTAACTTCGGTTACAGGAAACATCTTCTCTGATTAAAAGATTAGGGACCCTGAGAGATGTTGATATGGGAAGCTTAAATATTACTGAGTTGGAGGAGCCAATGAGTATTACTGGTCTTGAGACATTTTCTTTGAGTTACAAGGTGTGGTTTTTGACTTGACCTTCATTTCATAACTGAAGATCATAACTGTACTTTCTTATTGTGAATTATCTAGAAGTTTAGGTTAATCCCGTTGCCTTTGAGTGTGACTCTTCAGTACCAATTATTTTACTTCAGAATATTATATTTGATTTATAATATACTTGATAGCCAAAGTTCATCTCGTGTTTGGCATCCAGGTTCAGTGGCCATTGTCTATTGTTATCTCAAGAAAAGCATTAGCGAAGTACCAATTGATTTTTCGCTTTCTCTTCCATTGTAAACATGTTGACCGCCATCTTTGTGGTGCTTGGCAAGTGCATCAGGTACGGACAGGGATTTCGTATGTGTTTTCCTTGTTATTTTGACTGCTTTTTATCTGACAATAACATGCTGTTTCAGGGAGTTCGTGCACTCAACATGCATGGAACGGCCATTTCTCGATCGTCCTTGCTCTGCCGTAGTATGCTAAAGTTCATTAACAGCCTCCTACACTATTTGACATTTGAGGCAGGTTCTACCTTATTGTCCTTGTTATTAGTTTCCCTTTTCTCTATTAGTTCGCCATTATACACTTTTTCCAACTCCCGTCCCAAAGTTTTGTTGTCAGGTACAGGGAATTTTTGGTGTGAGTAAGATACTCAAAATATTTGGAATTTTAGTTGGGTACGCAAACTGATTGTATATAAATTATTTGGCCACATTTTTGCCTGCTTGCGAGTTGGGAAAAATCTAAAATTTTCTATGAAATTTGAAAAATAAAATAATTTGTTTTTTACATCTTCAATAGGCCTAATTAGGCGTTTCATCTTTCCTTTTCCTAGAGGGTTCCAGTCAAGTTTTTTGTTTTCTTCGATTTTATTTTCAAGTTTTGATGCACTTGTTGATAGTTCTGTATTCTTGATCGGCTGAACTGCCAAGGCACGGGATGTGTAGTTCAATTTTTTGTGTGGAACGAGAAGAAATGAAGGAAAACTCATATTAGTTTGATTCTAAATATTCATGTTTGGAACTAGTCTTTCTAGATGATTTAGTGATTAGGTTTTCCTGTGGCTGCTGGAAACTATACTGACTATTATACTTTATTAGGTTCTGGAACCTAACTGGCATGTGATGCACAACAGACTTCAGAGCGCAAAAAGCATAGATGAGGTATGTTCTTTTAACTTTGATTTGAAAATTCTGACGATGTTCTTTGTCAAAAACATAATTTGTGCATTTCAATCTTTTTGCCTTGTTTGCGTATATGTATTAGCCGTTTTATTCTCATTATTTCCTACTCTTTTTTTGGAACAGGTTATCCAATATCATGATTTTTTCCTTGAGAAGTGTTTGAGAGAGTGTTTGCTTCTTTTACCTGAATTGCTCAAGGTTTGTTTCAATCTTATACATTGTCTTAGTTTGACATCAAAATCTTCTTCCCTAAATAAAAGGAGAGGGAGGTGGAGGAGGGATGAACCAGGCTAAGAATGAAGAGTTGTTAAGCACTGAAAATTATGTAAAGAAACTTTTCAGATAGATTTAGCTACAACCCCCTAGGAGCCAAGTTGCAATTTGTAGCTTATAAGGTTGTTGAAGTGGTCCTCAAATTGTTGTCACATAGCTGAAGCTATCATGGATATATGATATGATTGTTGGAAGATTATTTTGTGTTGAAAACATTGATCCTCAATATCGAATTTACTTTTCATGATTTGTGTTTGTGATCCATCTTGGATTCGTGTTGTGATTGCAGAAGGTGGAGAAGCTTAAATCTTTGTGCCTGCAGTATGCAGCTGCGACTCAGTGGCTGATATCATCCTCAGTTGACACTGCAAAGGCAGAGGAACCATCTGATGGCTCTTTTGGGTCGGAAAAATCCAGGCAATGGAAAACAACTTCACCCCAAGCACTAAAAGTGATGACCCCAAACACAGTGGTTACTGACTCTATTCTGTAAGTCTAAGGAAGTTATAACAGGCGCAGAAGCACTCTCTCACTTTTTCCTATATATAATATATGCTTTCTTTTTCTGATATTGTTGCAGTAAATTTGAGAGGGAGTTCAATTCGGAACTGGAGAGTCTGGGACCGATCTTAAGCAATAAAGCTCAAGCAGAACCATATTTAACTCATCTTGCACAATGGATTCTTGGTTTTAGAAATGACCAATAAATGTTCTGGCCGCATTTATTTGATCATATGATTCTTTGAGATACGGAAATGTATTCTTGGTGCTTAGGTTTTTGTAATTGTGTCATATGTATTGAGGGTGTTCGTAGTATATACTAAGCAGAGCATCCGAAGTTGGCTGGAAATTGTGTTCCGATCTATTCTTCAGGTCTTTTACCATTCGAGCATTCCATGAAACTTTCCATTTTTTGCTAATATGATATGTTTCACAAATTGCGGTGGCACTTCCAATGATGTTCGTAATACCTGGCAATGCTATGATACTGGATGTTCCTAATCCGTCTTGAATTCCAATTGAAACTCCAATCTAAGCTTCAACAGGATCAAGCTGGGTCTAAAAAAATCTGAGCTTGAGCAGAAAACTCATTGTTACGCATGAATTTAGTTGGCCCTTAACCATCTTGACCCAAGCCCATTTAAGAGCCTAAAGGCTTCACTGCAAAACATGAAATTTCTCCAATAACAGTATCAAAATGTGAAGGGAAGTTGATTATAGCATAAATGATACAGCCCACAGATACCCACTCTTGAAGGGTAAATATATTCTGCGCCAATCTACCTCATCTAGTTCCCTATTATAGCCGCCATGTCTCTGAAAACGAGGCTTCTCTGTTGTCCTTGTGTCTGGTATTTTTAAGCATAAAAAAATTAGTTTAATTGCAATTCATCTGTGTATATGAATCACTCATTGAATACTTCTGGTTTTGTAAAAGGTATAAGCCAACAGCAGTGGAATCGAAAGGCCATATACTGGAAAATCGAGGAACAGATTCATCTCATAAGCTTTCTTCAGTCCCCAACAATTCTGTAACAAAAGCAAACATTACGCAGTCAGCAATGAAATAGAGAGTAAAATGCCATAATTCATTCCATAAAACTAGATATGAATGTGCAAAAATGGCCGCTAACAGAGTCCAAAGTTTACAGATATCAGAAACTAATTCTGTAGTGGAACTAATCTTTTACCATTCCAAGCATGCTCTTCTCAGACAAGAAAGCAGGGTTATAAAGTGACGATAACGTACAAATGCATGGTGTAACAAATGGGTTCATGATAAATCGGTTAGTTTTTTCCTATTCCAATCTGCCGAAGATTGCAAGCTAGACTTGTTACTGATGAAAGCAATTAATCACTTTCCTAATCCATCAAGTCGCAACCTTTTGTTAAAATATTGATAGCAATCCTCATGTGCAATGCATATGTTGAACAAATTAAGTTGAGTGGGAAACTCACATTAAAATGCTTCCAACAGATTGCCAAGCACACCAACAAAAGCAGTTTCCTAATCCACCTCTCACTGAAATGAAATTTTGGTCTTCCACCCTCATGAACCCCATGCACTAAGGGTCTTTTCCTGTTATGACTACAATCATCATCTTCCTTTTTTCCTGAAAGCAACAGAAAATGTTCCTTGTACACACTTCTCTCTGCGGCCAATGCCGCAGTCACAAAAATAGTCGGTAAAACCACAAAAAGAAGGTGGGGAAGAACAACCACCATTATGTCAGGAAATCCAATGTATTCATGTTTTCCACTGTTCTTAGAAGTTGTTACCACCCATCCCATGTAGGTCATGTATCCCCTGTCATCACCATCTGTGAAAACTTGGCCAATAAACCAGGGGCATAATATGAGGTAAATTATGTATCCTAGAGTTCCAATCCATACCATGGTAATTCTACAAAGATCCTGTAGAACCCATGCCACACCTCTTAAGAAGCCTTTTTCATTGATAAAGGACTTGTAAGAGTATTGCCTTATGGAGAAAACAGGGAGAACTTTAGGGATGAGAAGAATCAATATTGTTGAACATATAACAACCCAGAGAATTGGATAGTACAAGGCAGACCATTGGCAACCCATGACGAAAAATTCCTTCCATGTCCATGAGATCTTGACAGTTAAGCCATTTATAGAAAATGGTCTTGGTTCACTCAAAGTGGATCTTCCCATTATGTCGATCGCTTCTACTTCCAGCCAGAATCTATCAGGAGATGAATCCTCAAAAGCTTGATAGTTCCATGGAGCTGCATAAAGATCTCCCCTGGTCTTCTCCCCCTCAAGCTTTGTCATGGGTGTTTCCATGACCAAGTCTGATGTTCCAGGTCTTGTGTCGTAGATCCTAGCAATAACTGACATAACTGGAGAAACTGAAAAGACAAGAGTTCTAACTGTCCCAAAATATGAAGGGATCTTGTGTTGACATTTATAACTTTGGTGCCCCGAGAATGTCGACGTAAAACGGGAGTCCAGAGGAAATGTAGGCAGTACAATGGTTTTCTTGGTTCCAGACTTTAAATCAATGTCCACATATGAAACATGACCTCTATCGACAGTCGTAATCCGCATGGCTCTACTTTTCCTCCAATCACCCATCTCCCACTCCCAGAATTCCTTAGGTATTGGGGCTCCTAATGAACAGTTTACAGTTCTTTGGGAAGTAAATTGATGAATATTTAACTGGAACAACTTAGAGAATAGATACTTTTGATCTGACATGTGAAGCCTTTTCAGATTCTTACCAAACTTTGTGTGAAGATGCCCACATAGATAAGCTGATAAAGAATGCTTGAGAAATACATCTTTCAAGCTCTTCTTAGAATGTGAGATTGCAGAAAAGGAGAGTGGAAAATGTCCAAAGGCTATCTTAGTCACAGGTTTCTCCGACTGAGAATCCCATTGTGATAGCTGAATATCTATTTGACTCAACAGTTGATCAGTAGGATGCCCAAAAAGATTAGTAGGGCCCCGTAATCCAGTCCTGGACGTGCTATCCAGTCCGACAAATAGATGTCTCCGCTCAGCAGTCTGGAAGACACAACAAAAAAGTACAAGGATTCAGATAGAAGGATCCTTAAGTCATAATCAAGAGAAGTCGTTCATTTGTGCCACCAACATAAGGATTCCAAAAATAAAAGTTGGTCTTTCAGAAAATAGTGTAATGTGGAGACTGAAAGTTGATTTCATGTAAATGTAAATCCAGCCTCTGTAAAGTGGATCAAAAGCCACATTTACACAAGACTGATAGATTTCAAGTCGTCTATTTTTAGGATAAGGAGAGAATAAATATGTTCTCAAGAATAGCACTTCACACTTGACCTCCTAGCTAAGAATATTCTATTCCATACCACCTGCAACCATTTGCATGTTCTATTTTATGAAGTGGGAAGGACAGAAAATGGAGAAGGGAAAGGTGGTAAAAAATGCAGAGAGTTGTCTAAGCAGATCAAATAATTTCTGATGAAATCAGCCAAGAAAAAGGACAGAAACAATGATGAAATAGGCGAGCTAATCAAGCACAAAATACTGAATAAGATGAAAGTTTGGGCATACAAAAACATACCCACATGTTTACATAATTTAAAGAAAAGGAATGAATTTAAATAAATCAACTTTCAGGAAATAGAATCTGGAAATAGAATTCAAAACCATGTCCCTAGGATTATCTAGGATAGTGACTATTGTTAATCTCTTAAAAATGGAACAACTGACCTCAAGGGTTATACTGTTGACATTTTTCCTTCTTCCCAGTTGTCCATTAATGCTGTACTTTGAAAAGAAATCAAATGAACCACCTACTAGGGGCACGCCGAAATTGTCATGATTTCCTCTGAGATCAAAGAAGATGCTCTTATCCAGGCCACTTCTTTTTATGACGTCTTCCATTACATTCTGGTATTCTAGCCAATCCCCCTCATTTTGCTTCATGGTCAACAAATCCTTGCTTTTCCCATCTGCTCAAGACAAGAACAGAACATTTTTTACAAGCCTCATGTAGTAATACTTGAATAGAAAATCAAGCGTAAAGCCAGAGTATCATGTGGTTCACACTCATATTTAAAAAGTGCATGCATGAGAAAAGGAACAGGAGATGCTTGTGACTTATCAATACAGAAAATATGGAAAATAGCATCAAAACTGAATCTTATTTGTCCAAAAGGCTGTTCCTTACAAATATAACTATTTCGGACCAGTATTGACTATTGAGAGACGAGATCAGGACTAAATGGTAAATGATGGAACATAAAAACGAACCTAGCAAAGAAAGCAAGTAAATATTATGACAAGGACTTAAGCAGCCAGATATGTTTCAGATGGTTCACGTCTTTCTGTTGAATGTTTTCTATCTTAGTAACCAGAGGAAAAGAAAACAAAAGTGATTCCGTAGTAGTGGCGACCAAAATGGGAACAGCCTAAACCGTGGAAACCGGGCTTGTGGGAACTTGGGAAATATAGCTCACACACAAATAGTAAGATCCACTTGAATTTTAAGAAACTAGTGATAAGCAAAAAGAACTCCAGGATGTGTTCAACATGTCATCAGTTTGGTTTGATGTATCAATTCGAGCCAAAAGAAAAATAAAATCAAATTTCAAGTAATTGGTGCCCATTACAACATATGGTAAGCTCTCCAGAATGCTCAAACAAAATCTGCTAGCTATTAGAGGTATATGTGAATTATGACTGGACTTAAGATGAACATACAAGAACCATTTTTTATTTGAGCATTCATAAAAGGAAGTGTCATAATGACAAACAAATTGATACAGCAGAACGTGATGTGAGATCAATTTCAAATATGGAATTCATCAACTCTTAACATAGAAAAAAGAAGAAGAGAAACTGGATTTGGAAAAGAAAAACACCAATACCATAACATACCAGTGAGATCACCGGTGATGAGAACAAGGGAGGGATTGATCATGCTAAGAGCAGGACCAACGATATTCCTAAAGTCAAAGGCCCTATCAGGGTGGTGTACGCTGAAGTGGAGATCAGAAAGCTGGACTACCCATATTACTGATTCGGGGCCTCCTTCGACTTTTATGACTCTACCTCGCCATTTTTCAGGTTGTGAAGTTATCAATCCCTCTCCTCCCATTTCTTCTTCTTCTTCGTGGACGAGTTCATCTTGTTGTCGATGGGCTGCAAGAGTTGGAATGGATATGAGGCAAAGCCAAAATAGGATTACTGATATCAACAACAACGACACACGACTTGTCATGTTCCCTCCAAACCCCAAAACCGCGAGTACTGTTTGTAGAAGAAGAAGAAGAAGAAGGTTAATGCCGGTGAAAATGGCGTATTTTTCTTCAAGTTGGGTTTTGATTCTCTGCAGCGAACCCTATGCCATAAGAAAGGTACTTCCTATCCAATCGTGCCACCTGTATTTTAGGATTTAACCTTTTTTCTTATTTTTTAGCTTATGATAGCTTGGCTGGCTTCGCGCTTCCTCTACCTTACTTTCTGTTCCTTTCTTCTACTTCACAAGCGACGGAAGAGACGGTGTGCCTTGGTTAATGTCACTCTCAAAGTAGGATCCAGCACAAAGCAGTGAAAGCCCACATACTTTCTTCACATCAGAGGTTAATCTTCTGCTCATTCTATTCCGATAAGTTCTCTTGCTTCCATTCAAATTTTTAAGGTTTTAGGGTTAAAGATCGCTGCATTACTAGGAATTGGTAGAGAAGTTGAGCTTTTTGAGTAAAGATGCTCTAACAAAAATGGTTTTCTCTGAATTGTTGCATTTTTAGTTGATGGGCTGTTCAATGAGGGTAGCAAGGATGCTACACTCTGGTTTATCAACAATAATGGACACAGAAACATCATCTTCATGCTTTTGTGTAGTCCTCCCAATTTCTGCTACGCAGAAGTGGAGCAGTGAGGCCATGTTGAAACGATGGATTGGCTTTAAGTCTCCATCTTTTCCCAGAAAGTAGGTACTTTTTCTTTACCTCCTCAATCGCAACTCCCTACTTATTTAAGTTCCCATTTAAACAAGTGAAATCAAACTCAGTTTGGTTTCTGGAAATAGTCCAATTCTGGAATCTATTTGGATTTTATCGATTTCAGTATGCGGTTGTTCATCCAATCATCAAGGGTATTTTGTTTCTTATGTCTTGCTAAGCTGGTTTTCCCTACTATTATCTGATGGAATTACTCTATATTCTCATAAAACAGCTTCTTTCTTTCATCTTGCTTTCACCAGGATGTTTTGGCCGGGAATCTTATTAGGTTACTTTAGCTATAGAAATTTAGATCTCCTCAACTGTATAAAATCATCTGTTTGCCCATCATGGAACAGGTTTGTGATAAGACATGGGTGGAGAGTAGCATTTGCCTTGAACACAGGTGGGACATCTGGAAATGGAGAACAAGATAGCCTGAATAGTGCCAGTACTTCAGGCATTGGTAGCACTAGATTGGGTAGATTGGTGAGTGCAGGTGGTAGACAGCTCCTGGTGAAGCTTAATTCTGCGAGAAAGAATTTCCCAATGAAGATATTTCTCCTACTCTTAGGTTTCTATACAGCAAATGCATTGGCTACAATCCTAGGACAGACAGGTGATTGGGATGTACTAGTTGCAGGTGTTGTGGTTGCTGCTATTGAAGGGATTGGTATGCTCATGTACAAAAAGCCGCCTTCACTATTAATGAGGAGATTAGAATCATTTGTGGTCATGATGAACTACTGGAAAGCTGGTGTATGTTTAGGTCTCTTTGTGGATGCTTTCAAATTGGGTAGTTGAAAGCTCAATCTTTATCGGTCCCTTTACTGCTTTCTCTTCCTTTCAAGGACCAAAAACAAGCCTTTTGGGCTCCTGTTTCTCTTGTTTCCATAATGGGAGAGAGTGAGTTTGTTTTCCTCTCTCAATACTCTTGTTTCCATATCAAGAAAAAGGCTAAGCTGTATCGGTACCTTTATCCTGTCTACTAGTCTGATAAATGAAAAATATGAGAAAGGAATAGAGGGTATCATAGATGTTAGACGGTATTTCAAGGTGCTTGTTATGGAGTCAAAAACCCGATAGTTTGCCTTGCTCAATACTTGTTACAGATATATGATATATAACTAAAAAGGTGAATTTAAATGAGAATCATATCAAACTAAAGAAATAATCGTGTTTATGTTCCTTTTGAAGTTTTTGCTTTGAGAACTGAGCACTGCAACAAAGAAACAGGAAAACCGAGATAGTAGACAAGGTTCATCAAATACAGGCTAAATTTTCAATTTGGTATAAAATATTTTTTCAATCCCTGATGTATGGTAAAAAAAAGGGAGGGCGTATAAAAATGGGGCACCCCTCTAACGGAAGTGGCGGGGTTGGTACTATCTCACCGTAGCACTTGGCGGGGTGGTCACTGTGACTTTATCTCGCTATGGTGAGTGGCGGGATGAACACACATGTCCATCCTGTCACAAACCATAGCGAGGTGAGTTACTCAGTGGAGGCCACGTTCACAATGACAGGGGGGGGGGGGGCAGCTTTTCACACCTCTTTGCTTAACTTTTTGGGGTGGGCAGCAGTTGAATATTTATGTCCATTGTGAAATTTCTGAGCATTCTCAAGCATTTAGGTTTGATTTCTACTATAATTTAATTTAGTTATTTTATTCAAGAAAGCAACGCACTTAGCCGATCCATTCTTTATCAGACTGATCAATGATGTAATGGTGAGAAAACTTTAAATATGAGTTTATATAGAAAGGAGTTTATAAAGAATGGCGGGCTGAGCAATGGCGAAGGGAATTGGCAGGGAGGCTTTGTTCAGAATTTAAGTTGGTGCTCTCCTCTTGCCTCAGAACTATGAGGTGTTTTAACTGGACTTCATTTGGTCTGAAATCTCGGTTATCAACAGGTGAAACTAGAACTGGATTCTCAAGAAGTTGGTCTGAAATCTCGGTTATCAACAGGTGAAACTAGAACTGGATTCTCAAGAAGCAGTTCGCCTCCTGACAGTCTCCGCACAGCGACATTCTTCACTGAACTCGCTCATCACTAGCATTACCACGCTACTCAATTACAACTGGGACGTCTGCCTCCGTCACATCTACCGAGAGGGTAACAAGTGGACAGACTGGCTTGCCAAGATCACTGCTAATTGTGCCTTAGGAACTACCACTCTTATTACCGCACCCTTAGAGTGTCTTCTCCTCTTCTACGAGGAGAGATCTGGGCTCAGCTTTCCCAGGCTAACTATGTAATTTGAACTGATCTTTTCCGATTAATAAAAAAAAAGGAATGGCGGGCTGATAAAGGTATAAATAAACATATCCGTGCTCTGGTCACTCCACAGTGGGTAGAATTTCTTTGACCATCAGTATCAATGGACTTTCGATGGCACCGCTTTGGCTACCGAGAGTGGTCGTCGCGTCGTCTTCTGCTGTTGTTTATTATTTTCAGACGAAGAGCTCTGATCTCCACCGCTAGTGACAGCAGTGGAGAACCTGCAGATACAGATCGTGAGCCTGTACCCATGAAAAGAAAAACTTGTTGCACCCACTACTGTTCCTTCTTAGTTGTTTCATGTTGTGTTCGGTTGGTTTCTAAACAAAATATTGATTTGTTGTCTGGTCCACTGCTTGTCGTTGCAAGGAGAAGCTGTTTTTGCAACATGCAGTCTCCTCCACCACCATCATAAACAGACTTTTCTTCGCGATTGGCGAAGAAAGGAGTGAGCAGAGCGCTGAAGAAGTTGTTATCGAGCCTGGGGTTGTTATTACCATGGTTCCCTTAGGTTTTGGCTATTGCGTTGCATGCAACTGGTAAGTTTGACTATCGAAACAGACCTGTTCCCATGATCTAGTGCCTGTTTTATTTTACGAAGGATCTGTTCCCCATCGAAAGAGGGCATCGCTAACCTGACAGAACTGAACATCCCTTTTCGTACATAACATGTGAATTAATGATGACTACAAGTTGGAACTGCTCTCGTCCTGTCCAGTCCTGTCCGGTCATAAGAGTGCATCTGCTGTCTCCCAACAACATCGCACTCTCTCCAACCAAATTTGTCAAATCAAACGGGAGAAGAGATTACCAATAAACATAAGTTATTAAAAACATCAAAACCCCTCGTTTATTACGTGGAACAAAGACCCCACAAAGTCTGAAGCGTTCAATCAATCATCTGTCACTTACTACTTGGTTGCCAAGTAGAATCTTTAACTCGAGTTGAACTGATTGCTATCGCTGAATTCATTCTCTTCCTTCCTTCGAATTATATATATATATATCTATATGTGTGTGTGTAAAATTTACGTAAATATATATATATATAATTTAATAAAATACAATTAAAATACTGTAATTAAAATAAAAAATTTAATTTTAATTTTACAAATTCTAATTACAAATGAAAAGGCCTATCAAGTCACCTACCGCCACAGACCCCAGCCCAACCAACCCATAGTCAAAAGCGGAAAAAGAGGGAATTTTAGCATGTGAAGCAGTGCCGCCAAGAAACAATAACAGAATCACGGGAAGAAAGAACGTGAAAGCCCATGTTTGCTTGTTATCCTCAAGAAGATTGTTTGTACTATTCATTACTGTTTATCGGTTTTAGTCATGGAAAATTGTTGAAACGATTAAATGGCAAGAAAATCATTCAAGCCTTTGATGCCCTTTCCTTTTTCTTTAATTTTTTCAAACGTGCGAGAAACAATAACAGAATCACAGGAAGAAAGAACGTGAAACATGTTTGTTTTGTTACATTCAAGAAGATTGTTTGTAGTATTCATTACTGGTTATGTATCCTATCTATTTTAGCTGTAGAAAGTTACCGTTGGTAGAGAGAGAAACTCTCACATCTCTCTACAAGCTTTCCTTTATTTTCTTTAAAGTCTTGCCCACTATTTGCTTGTTAAAAGTCTTCTTTGATCTAACGCAAAATAGCTACTGTGATTAATGGATCGCCAAGCTACTAAGAAAGTTCGCATACGCGAACGGGAGGAAGACCCCCCTCCCCCCACATCTA
>JANQBM010000007.1:30521996-30533237 GCA_025594535.1 Erythroxylum domingense | reverse complement strand
CACGCTTCGATACCACACCTTCTGGGTGCCTTCCTCTTCTTCTTGAGGATATGTCTGGGATTCGATTCCCACGACTCATTATGTAATTTGTGTACTATTTTCCCTTTAGTAAAAAAAAAAAAAATTGTTGAAACGATTAAATGTCAAGAAAATCTATGTACCTAACCGCAAATTTCCTCACAAAAATAACTCAATTCATTCAAGCCTTGGTGCCCTTTCCTCTTTCTTTTATTTTTTCAAAGTGCGATCGAATCAGTACAATAACGAGTGTGAGGACCTTTGGTGACAAGGTACTTCGAAAGCAAGTTTGGCCTTTTGGAACAAAGCGACTGCCACTCTTTACTTGATTCTTACAAAATTGACCCACTATATATAGACGGATGTGCTCGGCAGGATACTTCACCCACTGCCCACTTTGCAAAACTCTTACTTTGCCGCCTGCCAAGACAAGGAAAAAAAGATCGTTCCTCTTTCCGAACTTGCTGAGGTAGAAGAGCTGATGTCTCTGTTTTTTTGTACTTTTTAATGCTGTATCATGATGCTATTTTTACATTGCAAGCTTTTCTGATTGCTGTGTCAATTGCGAAGTCTCAAACTTTTTGATCAATGGATGAAGAGAAGATGGACATTGGTGCTACTTCTGCTTCTCCTCTCCCGTTTGCTAGGAGGTTACTTGTCGCTTTCTTTCTGGTCTTTGATTTTCTTTTCTGTTATTTTTGTTCATTGACGCTCCTTGTTTGTCTGAAGTTATCAACTTGAGGCACTGGAGATGGCATTGAAGCAGAATACAATTGTGTTCTTGGAGACTGGCTCCGGCAAGACTTTGATTGCCATAATGCTTTTGCGAAGTTATGCCTATCTCCTACGAAAGCCTTCTCCTTTCATTGCTGTCTTCTTGGTACCTAAAGTTGTTCTGATTAGCCAGGTGCGTCTCATTCCAATACGCTTCTTCTCTTCTTTTCTCTTTTTCCCCTTGCATTGCGCACATGTTATATGTAGTATCTTCTGTGTGATGTAATGAACACTGAAAGACGTTTATGTTTTCCATGTGTGATTTACTTCTTGTTCTTCGTAATTTCTAGCAAGCTCAAGCTGTGGGAATGCACACTGACTTAAAAGTGGGTACGTACCATGGAGGTATGGGAGTTGATTTCTGGAATGCAGCCACATGGGAGAAAGAGATAGAGAAACATGAGGTATTTTTACCAACCTACTATTACTTGCATTTCCTTCAATAATTGTTTAAGTCCATTCCATATGGCTCTTAAAGCTTTCCGTTTCTTAGTCTGCAAAGGTTGGTTCATAAAGTTTGGATAGAGAACAAGAGAAATGCAACCAAACTAGTTCTGATGATGCTTTACTCTTGTAGTTGCTTGTAATGACACCTCAGATTTTGCTGGATGGCTTGCGGCATAGATTTTTCAAGCTAGACTTTATAAAGGTTTTGATATTTGATGAATGCCATCACTCCAGGGGTAAACATCCCTATGCTTGTATCATGTCTGTAAGTAACATCTCTCTCTCTCCATTGATTTCTTCAATTTTCTTCTCTTTTTACTTAGACAAATATTTGTTTTCATTTGGGACGAATCTCTACTTTTCTTCTGAGAATAAAACAGCTATGTTAAGAATGAGTCTTTGTAAGCTCTTCTCCCTTGATCATTTGGTTGCTTGCTCGTTGAATATGTATGCGGCACTTACATATAGCTTAACATTGACAGGGTGAGGAGACTCTTGACAATAGAAATCTTGTTTGATATCTACTGTTTATGATTGCTCATAAGTTCATAGATTTCATACAAAATATAAGCATAGTAACCCTTCGTGGGAAAAACTGATGCTAAAGAAAAAGTAAAGATCAAGCTTAAGTAGAATAGCGTGAATATGTTCGAACCAAAGTTGAGGTACAGCTTTTTAAAAGCAATGGGTGCACTCTCTTGTTATTGCCAAGGCATTTTCCTATCTACTTATAAAGCTATTTTTTGTGCTATACTTCTGCATTTTCATAATGATCATTAGCTGTGTTGTAGTTGAGAATGTTGCATGATTTTTTTTCTCCTGGTTTTGAAATTTGAATTTTCATTTCAGGAGTTCTATCACCGCCAATTACGCTTTGGCAATTCTGAACTTCCTAGGATATTTGGAATGACAGCTTCTCCGATAAAGGCCAAGGGTATACCTTGGCAATAGACTCTTTGCACTCTATTAGCTTAGCTGTATTTGACATGATCTTCCACTGCATATTGGCCTCCATTTTCTTTGTCTTCTGAATACCATTTTACTTCATCACACAGGTGGGAACACGTCATCCAGTTACTGGGAAAAAATTCATGAACTTGAGACTGTTATGAATTCAAAGGTTGCTACTTGTTACTTAAATCTTTTTCGTGTCTCAGATATTGTAACCTGTCTCTATTTTTAGAACTGGAATAACAAGTTGGATTATGTTTTCTATGAGAAAAATGTTTTAAGATGTAGGCGTGCATCTAATTGTTTGCCTTCATGAGATGCCCCAAAGATAGATATGATGCAACTAAATCCCAAACTTAAACTGTCAGCCTTGATTTAAAACTTGTGTTCAATGTGGCGTTGTGTCTAAAGGCATTGAATTCCAAATTTTTGGTTATTATTCTTCTGAAAACAATTTGATGCTTTTAATATTTTTAGTTTCAATACTTGTTATAGCATTTTTTTTCATGATGAAGGTTTACACAACTGCTAGTGAAGCTGTGCTTGCTCATTTTATACCATATTCAGCACCCAAATTCAAATTTTACAAGCATATTGATATCCCATACCTTATTTATGAGCCTGTTGAAGAAATTATCAGAACTTTAAAAGCACAGGTATAACAACCATTTAAAAGTTTGATGCAATTTAATCTCTTTTGACTTTCCATTTTTGCTTATACAATGGTACTAATGTTAGCTGAAATGTTTGTCAGCATGAAGGAGAATTGAATCACTTGGATCTCAATGATTTGACTGCAGAATCTGCAAGAAAGAAACTATCGAAGATCTATTTAAATATAATGTATTGTTTGAATGAACTTGGTGTTTGGTTGGCCTTTAAGGTATAATCTGCATCTTTTCTCTACTAGTAGTCAATTCAGCAACGGTTACAAGTATTGCTGACTTCTAACACAAATTTGCGTAAACAGGCGGCGCAGTTCATGTCGCTTGATGATACTGATTTTCTTTCAATGGGTAAATTTGGCAGCCGTAGTGAGAAAATTGTTAAAGATTTCAGTGCAAAAGCATCTCGTGCATTTGAAAATCACATCAATACTGGTACAAATATGTTTGACTTCATGATACTAGCACTTGATAATTTAGTCTTCAATAGTGTTTTGCAATTGCTTTTCCTCCTTTCTCTAATTCTTCTTCCATTCATGGACTAAAAATTTAGGTCCAAAGTGGGGTGACTTCGATGATTCTAGTGCTTATATGGATGCGGGGCTTTTGACTACAAAAACTGTATGCCTCATTGAATCTCTCCTTGATTACAGGTTTGTTCATGACTAATGCAGTTTAATTTATTATTGTTGAAGATTAATAATGGTAATCTTCTTGTGTCAGGCTTCTTCATGATGTGATGCTCGTTTTAATTTGTTGTTGTTGAACAAACATGTCCCTTGGCTTCTTTTGATCAATGCAAATGGACAGTGGAAGAAAGCAGGATTTTTATTTTTTCAAGTCCTCATAATGCATATATGTCCTGCCTCTCCTATTTCTAAAATGAGTTGGTTCTGCCATAATGTTTTCTCTAATGCACTTTATGGAATCTGAATGATACTTTTGAACATCGTTATTACTCAGTGAACACATCATTACTCATAGATGAGGTTGTACAATGATGTTCAACTTCATCCATGAAGTCATGCTTTGTTTCTTGGACACCAATCATCATGTTTGGTCTTCTGCCAACATCAAATATGTGATAGGTCAGTAGGGGTTCTTAACACGTGATTTTCATGGGAGTGTTATTACATCTATCAATTATATTTTGTTATTTTAACCATTTAATCATTGATGAAGTAATTTAATCTGAAGTTTGTGTTATTTTATTATGCAGTAGAATTGGGTTGTTTTCAATGATTGTTCCATTTCAGAAGTTAGCATTTTACAAATACAGGAACTTAAAGGACATCAGATGCATTGTGTTCGTAGAAAGAGTCATTACAGCGGTGGTTGTTGAATCATTACTCAGTGAATTGCTCCCAAAATATAGTAACTGGAAGACAAAGTACGTTGCAGGAAATTCTTCACGGCTGCAACACCAAAGTCGAAAGGCACATGATGAGATTGTGGATGAATTCAGAGATGGATTGGTAACTAAATTCCATTGATTCGTTTGCTGCATTCACTTGGTTGTAATGAAACAATAAACTTCTTACAGGTGAACATCATTGTTGCAACATCAATCCTTGAGGAAGGTTTGGATGTACAAAGCTGCAATTTAGTGATTAGATTTGATCCTTCAGACACCATTTGTAGTTTCATACAGTCTCGAGGTCGTGCTAGAATGCACAATTCTGAGTATGTGATTATGTTGAAGAGGTAGGCATTGTTCATAGCCATCTTAGATTTCAGTTCATGATATAGTACTGCTGCAAAAACCTTCAGATTCTTCATGTTCATTTTGAGGACATAAAGTCGATTCATTTTTAGGAGCAACTTTGTGATAAATTTTTTAGTTCTTTTATCTTCAAAATTATACAGTGGGGACATCTGTACCCGATCTCGAATGGAGAAGTATCTCGCAAGTGGTGATATAATGAGAAAGGAGTCTCTCCGCCATGCTGCCCATCCTTGTTCATCTTTTGAGGGGGAATACAATGATGATGATTTCTTTCAAGTTGAAAGCACTGGTGCAATTGTTACTCTTAGTTCTAGCATTAGTTTGATATATTTCTACTGCTCGCGCCTTCCTTCTGATGGGTTAGTAATTCATATTACTTATTTTGATTATTGCTTTGCTCTTTAGTTTTAATATCTTCCGTAATCATTCATTTGAGTTTTCTTTTATGGTACATGCTCTCCAGGTATTTCAAATCTGCTCCCAGGTGTGTTATGGAGAAGGAAAACAAGAGTTGTACTCTTCATCTCCCCTCGAGCTGTCCTATACGGTCTATTTTTGTTGAAGGAGACATTAGAACTCTGAAGCAGAAGGCATGTCTTGAAGCATGTAAACAACTGCACGCTATAGGTGCTTTAACTGATTATCTTGTTCCAGATACTTTTGTGGAAGAAGCTCATGTTAAAGAAGCTGGTATGCCTTTTCATAGTTGCAAGTACTTTATTTCCCTTGCAATGATCTTCAACCTCTTTATTGCAACACTAAAAGCTGTTCATTGTACAGGGAGCATACCTTATAATGATGATCAACCTATTTATTTTCCACCTGATCTGGTCTATCACGGTCCACACAGGTTAAATCAGAAGTATCACTCTTACTTGATCAAATTAAATCCGAAGTTTGAGTATGAAATTCAGGTTCATGATATTGTGCTCATGATCCCAAGTGAACTTGACTCCGATATCCTAAGTTTGAATTTTGAATTAGAAGTGGAGAGAGGTTCATTGATGGTGAACTTGATCGATGCTGGAGAGTTCACCATTCCATCGGAAACGGTATGACATCTAGTTCAACACTACTTAGTTACAATGTTATTGTGCAATTGAGATGGAATTTTGTATTGTTTCTGGATTCTGAAGTCCTTTTCATTGTTAAACAGATCAATTTATGCAGGATGTTCAATATCGGTCTTTTTGAGGTTCTGTTAGACCACAAGCTGACTAAGATATATAAGGGTTCAAGTATATTGCGTGCAAAAAATGATCCTCTGGTAGATTATTTTCTACTTCCAGTGTCATGCTATAAACCTTACATTGATTGGGCAACTGTTACTTCTGTGTTGTTCACATATGAAGATGCTTGGAAGAATCATTTGAACTGTCCTCTTAATGATAATTCTGGTGCTTTACAGACCAAAAGTGGTCTTGCATGCAAATGCATGCTTCAGAATTCTTTGGTTTGCACCCCACATAATGGAAAACTCTATTGTATCACTGGCTTTTTTGATGATTTAGACGGGAGATCTCATTTGAGGCATCAGAATGAAGGTTTTATGACTTACAGTGAATACTATAAAAAAAAGTGCGTAAAATTATTTTAAGAAATAATTTGCATTTGTGTTACCTCGTATTCAAGCAAAATAGTAGGTGGCTTGAAGTAATGCCAAGCTTGAATTGAATTGCAGGTACAATATCACTTTGTGTTATGACCAACAGTTACTATTGAAAGCTCGCCATATTTTTACAGTGAAAAATTACATCTGTACAAACAGACAGAAGAAGGAGAAAGGTCATGATTTTTTTTGTTGATATGGTAGTCATTGTTTATTTCTGTGGTCATCAAATTTTGAATATTCTATGCTTTGTTTTTGTAGAATCGAAAAAAGCATTTGTAGAGTTGCCCCCTGAACTTTGCAGTATCATCATGTGCCCTGTATCAGTGACTACCTTCTATACTTTCACATTCATTCCATATATTATGTATCGACTGGAGTCCCTGCTCATTGCTAGCAACCTGAAGAAGTGTTGTCCAGAAGTTCCTACCATTCCAACCACGAAGGTATCCTGTAATGATTACAATCTGTAGTTTCATGTGCTATGTCATTTTTAAATTATATTCGGTGACTTATGACATCATGTGTTGATAATATTCTACAGTTTTACCAGTATATCTAGGTTTATTTAATTTCCATCTTAACCATACATAAGCTCGTATCTAGTTCCATATTTATTGTAATTACTGAACCTGTGCTTGTTTGGCCTTGAGCTAACCCGGTTGTGCATGGTAGGTTTTGGAAGCAATTACCACGAAGAAATGCCAGGAAAGATTTCATTTGGAATCATTAGAGACTCTAGGGGATTCTTTCCTTAAATATGCTGCAAGCCAGCAATTATTTAAAACCTTCCAAAAACATCATGAGGGCCTTCTCAGTATTAAGAAGGCCAAGATTATTTCTAATGCCTCACTTTGCAAGCTAGGATGTGACAGCAAACTGCCGGTAATTCTTATTAAATTATCCGTAGTAATGACATAGATGCTTTCTCTCTTTCATTGTAGACATTCTTAACATTAATATATTTTTTCCATTCATGTTATCTATAGGGCTTCTAACATCTGTTGTCTGAATGACAACAAGAATGCTAACTTCTTAAACTGCAGGGATTCATTCGTACCGAGTCTTTTGATCCAAGAAAGTGGATGGTTCCTGGTGATAATCCTGATACCTCTGCTTTGAAAGAGGAGTTGCTTTCTGACATGAGAAAAATATATGTACAAGGAAGGAGGATGGTAAAGCGGAAGAGAGTTGCAGATGTAGTTGAGGCTCTGATTGGTGCTTACCTTAGTGCTGGTGGTGAAGTAGCAGCTTTGCAATTTATGAATTGGATCGGTATAGAAGTGGATTTCGTTGATGTACCATATGAGAGGACGTTCCATGTGCAGCCGGACAAGCTTGTTAATATTAATTATTTGGAGTCTCTGTTGAACTACTCGTTTAGGGACCCTTCTCTACTATTGGAAGCATTAACTCATGGCTCTTATATGTTTCCTGATGTACCTAGATGCTATCAGGTATTGATTTCTTGCATTGATGATAATCACATCTCATTCTATTTTTTCATGAAGAATTAATGTCTCTTTGAGGGGATGGTTCAGTTCCATATACCATTTATGGTTCATTTGTTAGTGTCGATTCCAATATTCTACTTTTTATGCAGCGGCTGGAATTTCTTGGAGATTCTGTGTTGGATTATCTTATGACGGTTCATTTTTACAATAAATATCCTGACATGTCACCTGGAATGTTAACTGACATGAGGTCAGCCTCCGTGAACAATGAGTGTTTTGCACAATCTGCTCTTAGAGCAGAGTTGCATAAACATATTCTTCATGCATCACAAGATCTTCATAGGGATATAGCCAAAGCAGTTAAACATGTTAAGAAACATTCTTCTTTCGGATGGGAATCCGAGACATCACTGGCAAAGGTTCGATAATCATTTCACCTACTCAGAGTTTGATAATGACATTCCTTCCAAACATATTCTATGTTTCTTCTTTTGTTTGAGATATTGATTAGGCTCTTCCCTAATTCCCTAACAGGTTCTTGGAGATGTTATAGAATCATTGGCAGGGGCTGTCCTTGTAGATTCAGGATACAACAAGGAGATAGTCTTCAAGAGTATAAGGCCATTATTGGAACCTTTGATTACTCCAGAGACAATGAAACTCCATCCAGTTAGGGAACTTCACCAGTTGTGCCAAAAACAGCATTTCAACCTGAGTAAACCAATTATTGCTCCAGAAAATGGCATGAGTTCAGTTACTATAGAGGTTGAAGCAAATGGCAAGATATTCAGACGTACATCCACGGCTGCAAAGAAGGATATGGCCAAAAAACTAGCTTATAAAGAGATGTTGAAGTCACTGAAGGAAAACATTCATACCTATGGAGCTACAGAGGCAATTTCAGGCGAGTAGTTGAAACTTACAAGGTATTCCGTTTCTTTTCCACTAAAGTCACCTCAGTTTCTTCTCCAAGCTCCAGTTCTTCCTGCTGTTATGTAGTGAACTCATTGCCTTTCTCGCATTTTGTATGTTACGTGAGAATTTTAATGGCTTCCCACGTAAAAATTGAAACTTTCCTGACAAAGCTGCCATCTGTCATTCTCCACTTAAGCTTTGTATCATGTTCAGTAATACTTATGCTTCTGTTGTTTCATGTTCACTAAGATTGATTCGATTAAAATTTATAAACATCAATTAAATCGAAGATTTTTATCTGTTACGGATTGAGTTGGACCCTAGGATTGGGTTGGACCTGTCATTCCTAAAAATACATAGGCATAGGTAAGAATTATAGGGCTTTTGTCGTACGACGTCGTTATAGTTGTTTCTCGCGCGGCCATAGCCAGAATAGTGGAGAGCTCAAGAAGATTCGTTTGTATAGGAAGAAACTAAAAACTCATAAAACAGCAACCGAAACAGAGAAAGCGGAGAGAGGCTCGGTGCTAGTAGTAGAGGTAGATGGCGGCCAAAGCAGCTTTGCTAAAGTACCTAAGAGTCAAGGTAAGTCCTACTTTTCATCAAAACCCTAATCCTTCCAACAACACTATCTTCTACGCCTTTCTCCGCCGTTTCTCTGACGAGGTCAGAGGCTCCTTCCTGGACAAATCAGAGGTCACTGATCGTGTCATCTCTGTTGTCAAAAACTTCCAAAAGGTTGATCCTTCCAAGGTATTTTCTTTTTCTTTTAATTTTCTGCGCAATTGCGTTGGGTAATAGCTACTAACTAATAATATCAATACTAACATTCAAGAACAAATAAGAAGGTGGAGCTTGAATTGAAAGCTGCGTTTCCATCTCCTTTCCTTTTCGTTCCAACCAATTCTGATTGGGTTATTGGGTATTATTGAATGCAACGAATTGCCGCTTACTAACTTCTTGCTTCTTCAAATTGACGCATGTTCAAGACTCGTAATTTGTTGCAAATTGAGAGGCTTTTTCAGTTTTCTCGCTAGGCCATTTTCGCTTCATTCCCAAACCTTGATCTTTAGAAGGTGTACTGGTTTATGTAAGCCCGTCATGCTCTGTTCGTAAGGTATTTGAAGTGAGTTTCGATTACATATTCTGAAGCACGAGAGGTTGGAAATGAGCTAGCATTGTTCTTTAGAAGGTCTACTGGTTTATTGAGCTGTGAATTGCAATTCCGTTCTTTTGGCTGCTTAAGCTATAAGGAACTGTATTTAGGTTTGATTCACATGGCTTCCAGGAACACGTATAATTTGTTTGAGAGCTACCATTTATGATGTCCCAGTTTGAATGCTACCATCACAGATTTGTTGATTCATTTTAAATGGAGGAGTTCTGCTCTTCCTTCACTGCACTCCAAGTCCATTTGCTTTTGTTTTTTATATTTCTGGCCCTTGCTGCTGGCGTTCTCTAACGATGCCGAAGTTCTTAAGTTGTTAGAAATATTTGGGCATGAACAGAACCAAAGATCATTAGACCATGAAGTTATGGAACTGGTAAATGTAACATTGTCATGCCTTTAATTAGCGAAACTATCTCACGAAATAATAACACTTTTTCTTCCTTTTACTGTGAGTTGTAAATACCACTAGGTTGATATAAAATTTCTTCGTAGTTATTTGAATACCACACCAATTAATTGAGTGGTAAGATCTTTGCACCATTCTGATTTCTTGCATGATATGTGAAGATAAGATCCGTGTTGTTCTCGATCAATTTATGACATTTACCTTTCTAGTTAAGTTCTTCATGGTTTAATGTTGCCATACTTGAATCTTAGATGTATGCCTTATTCTGTGTGACTGTTCTCTTTTCAATTATCATTTTCCTTTGTAGGTTACACCGAATGCCCATTTCCAAAATGATCTTGGATTGGATAGTCTAGATGCTGTGGAGATTGTTATGGCCCTTGAAGAAGAGTTTGGGTTCGAGATCCCAGATAATGAAGCTGACAAGATTTACTCTGTCAATATGGCTGTTGACTTCATATCTTCACATCCTCAGGCCAAATAGGGAAAGAAAGATAATGCAACTTTGTTTTATATTAGTACCAAACTCCAATTGGAAACATGTTTGAGATTTTCTTTGGTTTTCATCTATCCTGAATTCTAATTCAAGAGGATTTTTGTGTTAGAAGACTCCTATGCTTTTCTTCTTGCTGGTAATTGTATTGATGAGCCAGCTACCGGAGACACTAGTTGTTTATTGCCTCTACATCAAGCATTTCCTTCAATAAAGAACCCTTTGTAGGCCTCATTCCCGTTTGTATTTGTGGGCAGAATATTTTAATTTTTATTACTTTATTTCTTTCCTTATTGCTTAATAGTTTATTTGCTAAGATATCATTGTCTTTTTCCGTTTCTGGTCCCTATTTTTGTGGGATCTTATTTACTTCCTTATTTTTGGCAATAATCAAGGGATTGAATTGCTTATCTTCCCTATATGTATTTCGTTCATTCATAAGAAATAATATACAAAAATTTTCCTCTAATTCATTCATGGGATCAACAATTTGAGCGCTGAGGAGGATGGTGTTATTCAGTACATTAGGAGCGTTGCTGTTTGAGAAAGGGGAAAATTTTGCCACTGGCTCATCAGGGGTGACTCCACCAGGATCGATCCTAGAAATGTCGA
>JANQBM010000007.1:30472517-30484456 GCA_025594535.1 Erythroxylum domingense | reverse complement strand
AGGCAAGTGACATGTGTCACTTGCCACATGTCACACTCTCATTAACTCACTTAATTTTCTTCCCAATTCAATTCCAAATTTTCTCCAAAATTCCAATGGCTCAATTCAATAATTCCTAAATTCATGTGTCTAAGTTTTCAGTGCCACTGGACAGTCATTTTCTCTATCGGTAAACCCTTATTCTGCCGCTTGGCAGTTTTTCTAGTCCAAAATTGACTCCGAAAAATTTCCAAAAAATTTCTAAAATTCTCTAAAAATCAGAAAATCCCAATAACCCTCTCCAATACAATTTTTACACATACAAAGCATATTTTTCAAAATTCACATTTTTTTTACACTTATACCGGGAAAATGCTATGAATGCATGTACAATCATTTACATGTGCAAAATTCACTATTCATGTGCATATATGAATGCATGAACATATCAATATAATTTTAAACACTCCTAACCCGTTCTAAATTACCATTTTACCCTTCCCATAGGTGAGAGAATGTTACACAGTCCAAGGCGGACTACTCCTTATTCACGAAGGCAGACGGTAATTCCTTCACTGCCGTACTCATTTATGTTGATGACATATTATTAACAGGCAACAATCTTCAAGAAATGAAGAGGCTCAAAGAATGTTTGCTCAAATGGTTTCATATTAAAGATTTGGGTTATTTAAAGTACTTTTTGGGCATAGAATTTTCTTGTTCCAAGTATGGAATTTTCATGTCACAAAGAAAATATGCTTTAGACATATTGGAACACGCAGGACTTGCAGGTGCTTGACTAGAGACGTTCCTCATGGAACAAAACTTGAAATTAACGACTGAAGATGGAGACATATTGCATGAGCCAACTAAATACAGAAGGTTGGTTGGTCGGCTAATCTATTTAACAGTGACACGACCAGACATCGTGTATTCGGTTCGCATCCTCAATCAGTACATGCACGAGCCACGCAAAACACACTGGAATATAGCACTGCGTGTGCTCCGATACATCAAAGGTACTCCAGGGCAAAGACTATTTCTATCTTCTGGGAATGATCTTAAATTGAAGGCATTTTGTGATTCAGATTGGGGTGGTTGTCGAACTACACGTCGATCTATTTCAGGATGTTGTATTTTTCTAGGTTCCTCGCTCGTATCATAGAGGTCAAAGAAACAGTCCAATGTGTCAAGATCATTTGCAAAAGCGGAATATAGGGAAATGGCAAATACTTGTTTGGAGTTGACTTGGTTTAGATATATACTCCGAGATTTGAGAGTTAACTTAGATGAACCTTCTGCATTATACTGTGACAATCAGGCAGCACTTCATATAGCAACCAATCCCATGTTTCATGAGTGCACCAAACATATCGAGATTGACTGTCTTATAGTTCGCGAGAAGCTACAGGTCGGGTAAGTTAAACCGAGATATGTTCCAACGCATTTGCAGCTAGGCGACATCTTCACGAAGGCGTTGAGGAAGGATCACTTTACATTTCTGCGGACCAAGTTGGGAGTTTGTAATATCCACTCTCCAACTTGAGGGGGAGTATTAGGAAAAGATATGCAAGGTTATTTGTAATTATCCTTGCCATATTTAGATTATTCACTTTACATGTAAAATAACTATTGTATAACCTTAATTTAGGGAAAGAGATCATCATTGTAATTGTATATATTCCTCACAACGTCAATGAAAGATAGTATTCTTCTTCACCAATTTTCTCTAGTTCCATATTTTAGACTCTATTTCACCAAGATTGGATTAGGGAATCCATCACATGACTATCATGTCCAAGTCGATACAGGAAGTGACATCTTATGGGTGAATTATATCGACTGTGGCAAGTGTCCTTACAAAAGTGATCTTTGCATATGCTTCTTCAACAACTTGGGTTTATATCTATTATTGTTTAGATTAGAACATGAAGCCTTTAGAGTTATTATATGACAATTTGTACTCTCTTTTTGTGGCAGATAAAATTAAGGTTATATGATCCAAAGAGTTCATCTTCTTCCTTGAGTGTTAATTGTGGATATGAGTTCTGTACTTCAACGTACAATGGCGTAATTCTTGGATGCAATAAGACAATTCCCTGCCAATACAATGTTGTTTACGGGGATGGAAGCTCAACTGTTGGATATTTTGTAAAGGACACTTTGCATTTTGATCGTCCAACTGGATACCTTCAAACTTCATCTACCAATGGGACCATCATATTTAGGTATTGCTCAACTTTTGAGGTCATTTTGTGCTCTCTGAAGACTTTAGGTAGATAGTATCTGAAGCCATTTTACTTTGATGGGTATTACTTAGTTTTTTGGGGTCTTGATGGTTGCTTATATTTATGTATTAGCAAGTCTGTTTGAAGTTGAACTTGGTAACATATTTATATGATGCTGCTATTTCTGATGGAATACTTAGATTTAGGCAGTCAAATTCATCTATGATCTCACAACTTGCTTCTGCTGGAAAGGTGAAAAGCGTTTTTTCACATTGCTTGGATAGTGTAAATGGAGGTGGAATCTTTGCAATTGGGGAATTGGTATCACCAAAATTTAATACTACTCCCATGCTGCCAAACAAGTAGGTTCAGTTTCATCTAGGTTAAACAAGATTTAATTAACTCTCTGATAGAACTCACCAAGTATTATTGTACTATTATAATAAATGAATCAGATGGATCAAAACAATCTCATCGATTTGGTGTAATATATTGATATTCTGTAGTAGTAGTAGGCAAATACAACTGAAATAAGAATCAGCCTATATGAGGGGCTGTACCTCCCAATCACAACTCTCAGTCCAGAAATTCACGCATCCCCTCTTACATGACATTCCCCTCCTTTTATATCCCATCCTGCCCCAATTATTAGGTGACACATGTCCCTTATTTGTAACTAACTCAAGTGCTAGGATTCTCCAACTTCTTCTTACGCCTACTGTAAACTAATGGCCTTCTAGCTCTATCAATACTCCCCTCCAAAGCTCGCACCTTGTCCTCAAAGTGGAATGTTAGAAAGTGCTCTAAAATTGAAGCATATGATTCCCATGAATTCTCAAATGTAGGTAGATCTTGTCGCTGAATCAATACCTCCTCATTTCCATGAGCATCCTTTTGGATTCCCAATACCATTTCTGGTTGTAATTCTAGCTCCCATTCATCCGTGAGTTGCTTAGGTAAGGGCTGTATCTACACAGGATTAGGAGCAGCCCTCTTGAGTAATGACATGTGGAAAACCGAGTGAACTTTCTATATGCAGGCAATTCCAATCTATAAGTCACAGCTCTAATCTTTTCAACAATCACAAAGGGTCCATAGTATCGGGGGCTGAGTTTCTTATTCAGCTTCTTTGCTAAAGACCAAAATTTGTATAGTTGGATCTTCAAGTAAACTTTTTCTCCAACCAGGTACTCCACTTCTCTTCGTTTCTTATCTGCTTGGGTTTTAATCCGATTCCGAGCTCTTAATAAATTGTCCCTCAATTCTGAAATGACTCCATTCGGTTGCTTAAGAAGTTTGTCCACTTCTTCCACTGCTGATAATTCCCCTGCAGAACTGAGCAAGGTTGGTGGGAGTCTACCATATAACTCGAAAAATGGAGAAGTTTTTGTAGAACTATTATAGTTAGTGTTGAACTAGAATTCTGCCCAACATAACCATTTAGTCCATTGCTTCGGCTTGCTTCCGGTGAAACAATGGAGATATGTTTCCAAGCATCTATTGGTGACCTCCGTCTGTCCATCAGTTTGGGGGTGATAAGCTAAGCTAAACTTCAGCTGTGTGCCTGCCTGCTTGAATAATTCAGACCAGAATCGGCTCATAAACACCCTGTCTCTGTTAGATAATATTGAGGCCGGAAACCCATGTAGCTTCACTATTTCTCTAATAAAGAGTGCAGCAACGTCGGGAGCAGAAAAGGGATGGGCTAATAGCAAAAAATGGGCATATTTTGTCAGCCTATCCACTACTACCATGATGGTATCCATTCCTTTACTCTTCGGTAGACCTCCAATGAAATCCATAGATATATCCTCCTATACTTGCGAAGGAACTGGTAAAGTTGTAGTAAACCAGCAGGGGATAATGCTTGGTACTTGTTCCTTTGACACACTTCACAAACTTCCACGTACTTTTTAATGTCATTCTTCATTCCTTCCCAAAAAAACCAATCCCAACACTCGCTTGTAAGTGCGTAGAAACCTCGAAGGACCCCCTATAGGTGAATCATGCAACTCTTTCAAAATAGTCGGTACCTGACGAGAGGTTTTTGGCAAAACAACCTCTTTTTATAATACAATCTGCCTCCCTTAACAGATCTTATATGATGGTATTGAGTTTCAGATCAACCCGAATTTCTGCCTTCAAGTCATCTGAATCCACCATTTTCACTGTCGATATAGCAACACATTCCATTTTACGCGATAAAGCATCAGCCGCCTGGTTCTTCTTTCCCGGTTTGTACTGCACCTCAAAATCATACCCCAATAGTTTTGTTGTCCACTTTTGTTGCTGTTCTCCCAACAACCGCTGATCTATCAAATATTTCAAGCTTCTTTGGTCAGTGCGGATGATGAAGCGTCTCCCCAACAGGTAGTGTCTCCATTTCTAAACCGCCATCACTATTGCCATTAACTCCTTTTCATAAACTGACTTGGAAAGCGCTTGTGGAGGTAATGCCCAGCCGAGATAAGCTAAGGGCCTTCCTTCTTGCATGAGTAATGCCCCTAACCCCTTCCCGGATGCATTAGTCTCTATAATACACGGTTTAGAAAAATTAGGGACAGCTAAAATAGGGAGGTTTACCATTGCTGACTTAAGTGATTCAAAAGCTTGTTGAGTCTCCATATTCCACTGATACCCTTCCTTCTTGAGTAGTTGAGTAAGACGTTTGGCGATCTTGTCATAGTCCTGAACAAAACGTTGGTAGTATCCCGTGAACCCCAAAAACCTTCAGATAGCTTTCACATCCTTCGGTATTGACCAATTCACAAACTCTTCAATTTTAGAAGGATCGACTTGGACACCCCAACCCGAAATTACATGCCCCAAGTATTTTACTTGCTCTTTGCCAAATCCGCACTTCTTCTCATTGACATACAACTTATGACTTTAGAGGATCAATAAAACATCCCTTAAATCTTTCAAATGTTGCTTAAAACTCGGACTGTATATAAGTATATCATTAAAAAAAACTAGAACGGACTTGCGTAGGTGGGAACGGAATACCTCATTCATCAATGATTGGAAGGTGGAGGATGAACTGGATAATCCGAAGGGCATCACCAACCATTCGTAATGACCTTCGTGTGTTCGGAAGGTCGTTTTGTGAACATCCTCTTCTCGGACTCGAATTTGGTGGTAGCTACTCTTAAGGTCCAGCTTCGAAAACACCTTGGCCCCTCCCAATTCATCCAATAACTCGTCAATAGTAGGTATTGAAAATTTATCCGCTACAGTCACTCTATTTAACACCCTAAATTCCACACAAAATATGCATCCTCCATCCTTTTTCCTCACTAAGATTACTAGGCTGGAAAAGGGACTTACGTTGGGTCTAATGACTCTCGTCGTAAGTAATTCCCCCACTATCTTTTCTATTTCATTCTTCTGATAATGGGAATATCTATAGGGCCTTATAGCGGGTATTTCTGCCCTTGGTTTTAAAGTGATGGTGTGGACGTGGCTCCTATGGGGGAGGTAACCCTGATGGGAGTGATAAAACATCTGTGAATTCAGCTAGCAGTTCTTTGAGTTTGGCTGCTCCATCTATGGTGGGCTCAGGTGGCTCTATTTTGGTTATACTGACAAGGTAACCTTCCCCTCCTTTCACAGCTTTGTAAAGTGACTGTAATGTTGCCACTGATTTCATCAAGGCTGGATCTCCTCTCAAACTGAATTGTTTATTCAAGTCCATCCACTTTAACGTCAACTCTTTGAAATTGGCTCAGATGTCACCCAATCCTTCTAATCAATCTAGTCCCAAAACCACATCCACTCCTCCTAATTCAAACAGGAAAAGTCCCCTTTTATAACTATACCTTGTGTCTCCATATGTAAGTGCTCACAAACACCTTTTCCTCTTATTTTATACCCATAACCCACTTGTACTAAAAATTCTAGGGTCTCTAACACGTGTAAGGACAGCTGTTCCACTAAAGGTTTTGAGATAAAATTATTGGAGGCCCCACAATTCACTGATATAAGCACCTTTCTTCCCTTTAAATTTCCCCAAACCTTGAATGATCTCTTTGTCGTCAATCCCATTATACTCATCCGATTCAATTGTAATTGTTTACCTTCGTTGTCATCATCCTCGGCATCCAAGAACACTTCTTTGGGTAGCTCATTCTCGCCTTCTTCCGCCACGATGTATACTCGGAAGTGTTTGTTTTTACAAACGTGACCGGGGCTGAATCATTCATCGCAATAAAAACACAACCCCTTCTCATATCTCTCCTTAACCATTTTGGGTGGGATTTGTCGGAAATTCCGTCTCCTAGCCCCTCCAGACCCGTCTCTTTGGGGTGGGGTCGGGTTTGGAGCTGCTGAACTCCCCTTCGATTCCATAGCTGCTGGTGGTTTGGGTCGAAAATCCACTACGGTGGATCGGTTAAACTGAGCTGGCTTGTTGAGGATCTATCTTTGCATGGAACTAGCACTACCTTGCTTCACAATTAAATTCCTCTCCTCCACCAGTAACGCTATGTCCATCACCTCACTCAAAGACCCAGCATGGTGGAGCTTAAGTTCAGCCCTGATTTCCATTTTTAATCCATCAAAAAACAACCTAGTGAGAATTTCTTCATCAATGTGTCGCAATGACCCTGTTAATAGCTCAAAGTTTTCACGGTACTCCACCACCGTTGAAGATTGTTGCAGTCCAAACAGAAGTTCGTATGGGTTCTTAACTAACGTTGGTTGAAAACGCTTGAGCACAGCTGATTTAAACTCTTTCCAATCAGCTTCTGCATTTCGCGCCTCCCACCAATTGAACCACATCAATGCCTTACCATCCATCGCCACTACCACTGCATCCTTTTTATCCCTGTCGACAACCCCATTAAAGTGAAAGTATCTTTCTATTCTATTCAACCATCCATATGCATCCTCTCCACAGAAAATCGGAATCTCTAACCTTCTTCCCCTCTCCTCATAAACTCTCCCTTCTTCTCTCGCTTCACACCTCCTAACCCCCTCAGTTTTCATATTACTTCCCTGCCTTGTGTCTGCCGCCTCACGCACTCCATTTCCTTCAGTTTCCTCAGCAGTCTCCACTACCGATTTTCCCTTGGATGACTCTGCTCCTTTCCCTTTGATGTGTTGCATCATTTCCAACAATGCTTCTTCCAGTCGGCGTGTTTTCTCATCATTTCTCTCCAACATCTCAGCTAGGTTTGCTACACTCCTCTCTATCAAGTCAATTTTCTCCATCCTTCTCGTCACTACCATCCACTACCCAATCGAATTCAATCTAATGGCACCAAGATCGTGCTCTGATACCAATTGATAGAACTCACCAAGTATTACTGTACTATTAGAATAAATGAATCAGATGGATCAAAACAATCTCATCGATTCAGTGTAGTATATTGATATTATGTAGTAGTAGGCAAATACAATTGAAATAAGAATCAGCCTATATGAGGGGCTGTACCTCCCAATCACAACTCTTAGTCCAGAAATTCACGCATCCCCTCTTACTTAACATTCCCCTCCTTTTATATCCCATCCTGCCTCAATTATTAGGTGACACCTGTCCCTTATTTGTAACTAACTCACGTGCTAGGATTCTCCAACTTCTTCTTACGCCTACTGTAAACTAATGGCCTTCTAGCTCTATCACATCTTGCTTTTTATTTTCTTCAATAATGATTGCCAAGAAACTGACATGAGCAAACTAAGACGTTTGGCGCAGAGGAACTTGATGCATCAATGCCTTTTTTCTCTTTTACTGCTTGAAGTTTTCAGCTTTTCTTGGTTTCTTTCATCAATTAGGTAAGGTCTAAAGACTATAATTTGTTCTGATAAAATCAATTTCGGGGCACATTACAATGTCGTGTTGAAGGATATTGAGGTGGGTGGCTCTATACTACAAATTCCAACTAGTATTTTTGACCTTGGAAAATAGAAAGAAGCAATTATTGACAGTGGTACTACCTTGGCATATTTCCCAGAATTAGTTTTTGAGACAATGATGAACAAGGTACATTCTGTTATTTAGCCTCTTCCATTTGAAGTTTGCAGCTGAATTTTAGGACTTATGGATAAGGTCTTTGTGGATTAGATCACGGAACGTCAACCTGGATTAAGATTGCACACTGTTGAGGAGCAGTTTACATGCTTTCAATATGATGGAAAGTAAGATTCAAGTGCAATTACAGATTGAAGCTTCTTTTGTTTTTGTTTTTTTTCTTATGATCATATCTGTGTATCTTTAGCAGATATTGCCATGACCCTGAACAAAGGTTTTAAACTAAAAAGTGCAAACTTTAACCTGTGTATATTGCATCCCGAAAAATCTTGTTTGTTTAATAGATGAACTTGTAGCACAGATCTCCATTGCTCTGCTTATAACAGAGTTCTCTATTACATCTGATTCCTTTTCTTAGTGCCTCAAGAATTTTGCATTTTAGCCAAATTATTTAAATGGATTTGGTACTAAATCTACTTTCTAGTTCCAATTATTAAGCAACATTCTCTTTTTTTTTTTTTCTTTTGGCCCTCTACTTTTGCAGGGTTGATGATGGATTTCCAGTTGTCAAGTTTCATTTTGCTGAAGCCCTTACTTTGTCGGTTTATCCTCGAGAGTATCTGTTCAAAATTAGGGTAAGTATTATGGTTTAAGACTTTGACATCATGATTCATTCTCAGTGCTTCATTACTAGAACCGTATTATTTGTGCCTCCTTGGATTTCAGTATTAGATAAGCTCTAAATTGCAGTTTTTGTTTTGGCGATGTATGCATTCAATCTTTGGTTGAAAGAACCTTAAACCTTCTTCTCTTGCATCTTTTTCATTCCTAATTTAAGCATCATGTGATTATATTTTTCAATCAGTTCAAGATTTTGGTCTTATTTGGCATTTTATTATGTTCTTTCATTAGCAACTATCTGCAGTGGCATGGTATACATCATGTTGATTTCAGTCTGTGCTAATTTCAGCCTTCTTGGCTTAACACAGTCCGTATGGATATGATTGTGAAATAGAAGGTCTGAAAACATAACACATATTCTATTTTAGCTTCCTGGAGATAGATTTCATTCAGCTTTTTCTAGCAGGATGAGTTGTGGTGTTTCGGTTGCCAGATCAGTGGAATGCAATCTAAGGATGGTAGGGATTTGACTCTTCTTGGAGGTACACACTCTTTCACTGCTTTTCCATATGAAAATCTTTACCGGCTGGATTGCTTAGTTCGGATGGTGCAATTCACTGTCTTGCATATAGCTATGGCCATTCATTTTTAGTCAATTTATCCCCACGAGTTGCTCTGTTGCAGATTTTGTACTTTCAAACAAGATTTGTATGTATGATATTGAAAAGTAAGCCATCGGATGGACAGAATACGATTGTGAGTATGCTATGACACCCACTAAATATTTTGCAGAATCAATTTGCGCAAGATATACCTCATTATTTTCTCCAGTTAATACATGTCAGACGAGGCATATTATCTAGACATCCATATAATCCCATCTCCTATTCTCCAATTGATTCCCTGTTATTGAATGAACTATCACGATTCTTTGCTAATTCTGTCTTACGGCCGGCTTAGGCTGATCAAGTATCAAAGTGAAGGACCAAACCACAGGATCAGTATACTCAGTAGGGGGTGGAGAAATTTCCCCGGCTTCCCACCTAATGAGTGGAAAAGGATCAACAATTCTGTTATTACCGTTGGCAATGTTTCAGAGATTGCTATGAAGTGCAACCAGGGGTATACAGAGTTCTTTCATCTTCTTTTATACCATAGTTTGACCAAAATATGTTCTTTGTATATATATATATATAAAATTAAATTTATACTCAGTTTCTTTCTATTTATTGGCAATATATAGAGTTCTGACCCCTTTTTACCATGAATAGAAGCTTATCCCCTTCAAAGGTTAGGTTCCCTATTCTGTTGTACAGTTCCTGAGGACAGCCTTGTATTGTATCCACATCAATACCTAGAATAACAGCTGTATGTAATGTACTTTCTGATGTAAACTATGGAAAGAGCTTGACTGACCTTGTTTTGAATGTTCTTTCCTTTCATAATTTCACTTTAGACTAGTATATTTGGTGGCTGTCTCTAAAACCTGCTAACATCTTTGTTAAGAAGGTGAAAGTTGATGAATCAATCATTCTCTGTATTTCTCACGAACCAGAGAATGTTCTGACCGGCAGGATCCTGCAATTTTACCTGGAAACAAAACACCTGGAAATTATGTGATCCCTCTCCACAGGAATCACTTCACGCGTTTTTTACAGGTGACAATGATGATTAGCGCACAAACAGATATCAACTTCTAAGAACAAGGGCACATTGAAATGGTGGGCGATCAATTCGTTGCTTTATAAATTAGTAAACATTCTCATTGCTAGTTTACATTAGTTCAACACAAAAGTGGGCCTCAATCCTGAAGAAAAATGGATATTTCGCTGTCCATAAGATCTTCTCTTCACTGCATAACTACATCGAAAAAGAAAATTTATAGTCCTTCCTCAATTCATCTTCATCTTCTAACAAAAGCCTGGAACAATCTTCTTTCAAAAATAATTCCAATGACAAAAGGAAAGACCATTCTGCACTTATCAACCGCAGCTCTGATAAGGTCAAGAACCATGTTAACGATTACCACGTAGTAAATTACCTCACAGTTTGTGGTCAGTGCTTCCTTTTGTTCTTAGACTTTGGTTGTACCTTTCCATATGCAAGGAGTCGACTGTGTGACAACTTGAGCTCTGCCTTTCTGCGTCTTCGATTGGCATTCCTAGATAGATCGTCAAGATCATTGCTTGACTGCTCCAACTTTTTGTTCTTTTTAACAGATTTTTCATTTTTCAACTTTCCCCGGACAAGCTCTTTCATCTGTTGTCTCTTATTATTTGGTACCTTCCATTCCTTCTCACTGTAAGGTGCCAGCCTTTTTACAGAAACATATTGATTCAAATCCTTGTCATCCAACATCAATATCTCCTGTGCATTCAGTCCATATCTCTTGGGTTTCACTTTGGCATATTTAAACCTGGTCTTCAAGTCTCCAATAGTACCTTCGTAATCCAACTTATAATATTCCTCCATCATTTCTTCTTTAACTTTCTTGACAAGTGACATTTTTCGTTTCCTCTTCAGCATACTTCCATCCCTCTCTTCTTCATGAAATTCATCTTGGTCATTTTCAACCTCACCATTTTCAGCCTTTCTTTTCAAGCTCCTTTCTCTTGCAGCTAAAAAGCCACCACTAAAATCAAGTTCATCCCAACCCTTGGCAAGTCCAAGTAATTCATCCTCTTTAACAAAATCAGGCTTCTCAATTTCACCCTCATCATCATCATCGATATTATGATCATAATGCGGATCCATATCCTCTGCATCATAATACTCATCGTTGAAAGCCTTTTCCATCATTTTATCGTATTTTTGAGGATCAAATTCCTCCTCCAAGTCGCCCAAATCCAACAGACAATCATCACTACCCTTAGCCCCAGCAGCTAACATAATCTTCTTCATCCTTTCCTGCATTTCCTTCTTCTTCAAATTCTTAAGGTGCTTCAACTCCTCCTTCCTCTCCATCTCTGCAAATTTTGTCCTCTCCTCCTTGCTCTTCCTCTGCTCTTTTCTAGCATTGTCCTTCTTCCTCACTGACCCTTCAATTTTCCTGGAATGACCCATAACCCTATCCCCAGCATCCTCTTGATGCCTGAAAAAATTCATCTCATACTCCTCTTGCTTCTCAATCTCCTCCTCAT
>JANQBM010000007.1:30391967-30413591 GCA_025594535.1 Erythroxylum domingense | reverse complement strand
GATTGACCGACTTTTGGATACAGAGACTGACCGTACATCGGGTGACTTGACGGCGTTGGCGGCGACGGAGCGGGCCTGAACGGTGGGATTTGTGCTTCGTACGATGAGCTCGTTCGGTTTCGGAAATCGTACTCCATTGTTGAGGAGATCAAAGCCAAATAGAGACACGCGAGGAATATAGAAGAAAGGATTAAGGAAAAGTCTCGTAATTGTTATTGCTTCGGAAAGTGGTTGTTTGGTTTGGTGTTTATACTATTCCTTAAGCGGGTTGGGTACAACAACACGCGTGAATATGGATATCAATGACCGGGCCGAGTCTTGCTGGTCCTTTTAACCCATGAGTTACCCTAAACTTGGTCCGGTTTGGATTTAAAAAATTCTTAAAATTTTTAATTTTAAAAAACATCTTTTTTCAATTTTCACCGAAAAAAAAAAGGTAAAAAGCCACGTAACACAAGTTTACATTGTTAATACGACGATCTAACTCAACTCTTAAAGTCAACTCGAACTAATTAAATTTGACTTAAATCTTAAAATCGGACAAACTGTTGAACTTAAGCATATTACAAGTATTTCACAATTTCATATAATCAAAAGTAGCACATGAATCACATAAGTATAAGCTTTTCAATTTTTCACTCGAGCAAATACATTCAGCTTTGGTTATCGGTTTTCTGTACTTTATGTTTGTGGTTTAAAAAAAAAATACCGACTTTCGATTGTTTAATGATGTGGCATACTACCCTCGCGGGACACGAACTCAAATATTATCATCGATATCGAATTCGGGTCCAACGAAAGTGGAGTGCTACATACTAAGATTAAGTTCATTGCCTTCAAACTATATCAAGCTCAACTTGAACATAAATGTCATTCCTATATAGGAAATTACCAACTCAAACCTTCTTCCCATTAATTTGATGGAACTGATCTACTTATTCCTCAATGAAGATGTTAGGCTTAATTTTGATCCTGATTCAAAACTCAGATATAATTTACTGACTTTAAACTATATAAAATCAAAATTGAGTATATTTGAAGAGATTATCAACTCACAACTTTGTGCTACTTGATCTAATCCATATATTTTTGTGGATCTTACATAAATATGTAAGGAAATTTTAATAAAATATGGTAGAAATCGGAACAAAAGATATGACATTGCAGTTCACACCTTCTTCCCTTTTACTTTGATGGAACTAATCTATTATATCATTAAAAATTGGGTAGTTTCTTCTTTGTAGGAAGTATTAATTTCAAGTCATTAAAGGGAGATACAGGGGAAAAATTTTTCTTTTAATGATCTTCTACCCTCCTGAAAATGCTACTTAGTTAGATTAATTGCGGACATCTCGCTTCCAGCAGCAGTGTGAGAGTTGGAACTATTGGAAACCTGAGATTGAGTAGGGGGCAGTGATCAATCATAAGCTGACTAATCAGCATGTGACAATTCTTTATGTGCAAAAATATACAAACAACGTAGGAATCTTGAAAATTTAGATTTATCTCTTATAAGACTCTAAAGATAAAGTTTTAAGAGCTTAAAATTAGTTCGATAAAATTGAAATATCTAATGTATATTAAAAAAAAAAAACTGGGTAGTGGTCTGGTGGAGAAGTTAGGTCAACTGTCCTTGCGTCATTTGGTGGCTTTGAATGCTGATGTGGCCACAGACCAAACTCCTTGTCTGCTTCTTCACATGTAGCGTTGACAGACTGTTTATTCAATTATTTAAAAATTAATTAATTAAAATAATATTATTTGTATTAAAATCTATTGTAACGTCACGTTTGAATTTAAGAAAAACTACTGTCATTAATTAAAAAAATATAATAATTAAGCCAACCTTACGTGGGCTTTATTAGCTCATTCAACTCTCTCACCGTCCATTGACTTCTAAAAGAAGCAATGCAATGAAAGGTACATAATTATAAAATTAAGATAAATATATAATAGCTTATTATCTAGCATATGCAAACAAATTATAATTAATCAATCAAAAATAAATAATAAATAGAAAATAATAGAATAATGGATCATCTAATTAATCTTAATAATTTCAACCCAAAACCGACGTAACAAAAACAACAATATCCTAGTAAAAGTTTTACTGAAACGAGAGGTTTGAAAAGGTCCAACAATATGCAATCTTACCCTTAATTGATAGAGAGACTATTTTCGCTATAGTGAAAAAAATTTGAGAACTATTTGTAGGAAAAAAATTATTAAAATAATAAAAGTACGCTAAAA
Organism: Erythroxylum domingense; assembly: GCA_025594535.1. Lineage (NCBI taxonomy): Eukaryota > Viridiplantae > Streptophyta > Magnoliopsida > Malpighiales > Erythroxylaceae > Erythroxylum > Erythroxylum domingense. The sequence continues at coordinate 30,411,341 of JANQBM010000007.1, read as the reverse complement.
ATAAAAATAAAAATAAAGGATAACAGTAATGATAACAATAATAATATAATTAAATACTTACAAATAAAAACATAAAAATAATAAAATAAATTCAATAAAAATAGAACAAGTTAACGATAAAAATATAAGATAAAACAAATAATACTAAAGAATAATAATAATTCTAATGAAAGTAATAACAAAGATAAAAATAAAAATAAACGATAATAATAATAATTAATAAAATAGATAAATAATAAAAGATGTAAGAATAAAAATAAATACTACAAAATAAGAGTTTAAGAGAAGAACCTTTTTATATAATATTCGTATCTTAGTTTGCTAAAGTTTCTTGCCAATTATCAAATCTTCAATACATGCCTAAAACTACAAATATACAAACACCTATGGTGTAATAAAGAAGGGAGGAGTAGGTTGAAGTTGTGTTACTTCTCATAAAGTCTATTATCTGTTTTCCACATGCATTCTCCATATGATATGGTGGAAATGGGAAGCAATATGATATATGTTTCTTGGGTCCAATGATTATATAATAGTTTGATTGCATGTGATGCACTTGCTTTCTCAAGCAACTCAACACCTCATCCCATCATTTCTTATATTTTTAATCATCACTACTCATTTTACATAATTGTCAACTACTACTTTTTAAAATATCATCTTACTATCTAAAGTAGTAATTAACTAATTGGAAGATTACTATCTAGGGTTCGCAAATCGGTCCAGGGCCGGTTTGACCAAACTTTCAAAATAACATTTTTTACTTAATTGTTCAGACAAGATCAAAATTAAGTTAAAAAAAAGAAAATCAAATTATTAGTTTCAATTCGACCTAATTCATTATCATTTTTAATTATTATTAACTTTTAAAAGAAATAAATGTTATTTAATTAACTATATATTAATTTATCTAAAATATAACAATTATTAAGTTAATCTAACTAAACATTACATATTTAATATATATTTATTCTTGATTAATTATATCCTTCAAATAGACTAGGTAAATTGTGATTTTCTTTACACAATTTAAACTTAATTCTTCTTTTTACTAATTAATAATTTGTAAATAAATAATTAGAAATAAAATTGTGTATTATTAGACCTATCTAAATTTTGCGTATTAGCCAGATGAATACTGGATGTTGTTGTGGTTATTGTTTTACTAATTAAAACAGATTATGAAGTTTTGTTGTTTTCCTTTTAAACGTGTATTTAACATTTTTGTCATGTTTTTAATTATATTTAATAAAAAACATAAATTCACCAAACCATAAATTGAAATTTGGAAGTGATAAGAGGGAAGTAATTGGTGGTAAATAGAAAGTTTCTAATTCTAAATAAACGTTTTTTACCACATTAAAAAAAGGAGTTTCTATTTAAACCGGCGTCGTTTCACTTCTTTACCTTGGCCTACATACCTGCATCTTCTCTCTTGTCGTCTCCTTTACTCTGCAACTTCTTGTCTTTCCTTTGCAGCTTTATGTTCTGTTCTGTTCTTTTCTCTTCCTTCTCTCCTCTTTTGTTCTCACCAAACATTCATGGGAGTCTCTTTTTGTTGGGGAGAGCTCAATTTATGAAAATGGGTTTCTGAGACTTTACAGGGAGAGACCAGAAGGTAGCTTCCTTTGGATCTCTACTTGAACGCTTTCAGTATAGAGTTCTTTTCCTATCCTCTGCTCTGCTCTTCGTTCTTTCATGTCTGCATAGTTTCAAAATCAAGGGAAAAAGGAAGTTCAAGTGTCAGAGTGTAGTATACGTTTGTTGATTTGATTCTACTAGGCTATAAAAAATGTAATATTTCGGTTACTTTCTGTTTCTTTTCTTGTTCCTTTCATATTTCTCAGCAAGCAAACAGAGTTAGGTGGAACTGCTGCCGAACTTAGCAAGCAAGAACGTAAATGTTATTGGTTATCTTAATAATATGTTCAGCTGATAATATTTGACCCAAGTTGGCTTGTGGGCTTACACAATCTTGCAAGTCATTCTTTCTAGACAGAAAGTGTGCAAGAATGTGGTAACTTTAATTCAAAACTAGTTGAATACATAAAGTTTCTGCTTTTATCTCTGATTCTGATCCGTCTTTACCCAAAATTCGTGCAGATGGGACAAAGATTTGTAGAGAAGCTCCGCTTTTGAACTATATACAATTCGAATTCAACTCTCTAACTCTACGGTTGTCCACTTTGAGTCGAGAAAAAGATGAGGAAGAAACAGAACATCTTGTTCATTTTCTCTGCAATTCTATTTTTGGAGTTGGTTTCTTTCCACACCCTTGCAGACCCAGTTGAAGATAAAGAAGCATTGCTCGATTTTCTAAATAATATTCATCACTCACATACTCTAAACTGGACCAAGAACTCCTCTGTATGTGATAGCTGGACAGGTGTGACATGTGACAGTAACCATTCACGGGTCATAGCTCTGAGGTTGCCTGGGGTGGGATTTACAGGCTCAATCCCACCAAACACTCTCAGTCGCTTATCTGCAATTCAGATACTGAGTCTCAGATCTAACGGTATATCAGGTTCTTTCCCTTCCGATTTCTCACAACTCAAGAACTTAACTTCACTTTATCTTCAGTACAACAAGTTCTCTGGTGCATTCCCTTTGGACTTCTCAGCTTGGAATAATCTCACTGTTTTAGATCTTTCGGATAACGAGTTTAATGGGAGCATCCCTCCTTCTATATCAAACTTGACCCACCTCATATCTTTGAACCTTTCCAACAACTCTCTTTCTGGTGATATACCTGATATAAATGTTCCCAGTCTGCAACAGTTAAATTTAGCCAACAACAACCTTAGTGGAAGTGTTCCTAGGTCTCTTCAAAAGTTTCCAAGTTGGGCATTTTCCGGTAACAAGCTTTCTGCAGATAATGTCACTGCTTTTCCTCCAGCTCTTCCACTTGATCCACCAACCCCTCAACCATCAAAGAGAAGCATTTTGGGTGAGCCTGCAATATTAGGGATTGCCCTAGGTGGCTGTGTACTGTTGTTTCTGTTCATTTCTCTGCTAATGATTTGTTGTCACTCTAAGAAAGAGAAGAAATCTGGATTACCAGTTAAATCGAACAAAAAGGAAGGATCTTTGAAGGAAAAAGATGGAGAACCTCAAGAAAAGAACACCAAGCTAGTGTTTTTTGAGGGTTGTAATCTTGCATTTGACTTGGAGGACCTGTTAAGAGCATCTGCTGAATTGCTTGGGAAGGGAACTTTTGGGATCACTTACAAGGCCGCTCTTGAAGATGCAACCACAGTGGCAGTGAAGAGATTGAAGGACGTTATGGCTGCAAAAAAAGAATTTGAGCAACAAATTCAAGCAATCGGAAGTATCCGGCATGTCAACGTGTCTCCGCTCCGAGCTTATTACTATTCCAAGGATGAGAAACTTGTAGTCTATGACTACGACGAACAGGGGAGCGTTTCTGCAATGCTACATGGTAATAAGAAAGGTTCTTTCTTTGATGATTCTTTTTTATTGGAAGATTGACAAAGTAAGAACATCTTCGAGTAATTTCCTAGTTCTGATTGATATGACAAAGTCATTCCTCAATCTTGCAGGTAACAGAGTGGAGGGCAGGACCCCTTTAGACTGGGAAACGAGGTTGAGAATCATAATTGGCACAGCTAGAGGTCTTGCTCATATCCACACACAGAATAGTGGCAAACTAGTCCACGGCAACATAAAAGCCTCCAACATTTTCCTCAACTTGCAGGGCTATGGTTGTGTGTCAGACACCGGTTTGGCGACCTTGATGAGCCCAACACTCCCACCGGCGATGAGAGCAGCTGGGTACCGTGCCCCGGAAGTAACAGACACGAGGAAAACAACTCAAGCATCGGATATCTACAGTTTTGGAGTCCTGATACTTGAGCTGCTCACTGGAAAATCTGCTGTCCAAGCCACAGGTGGTGATGAAGTTATCCACCTGGTCAGGTGGGTTCATTCTGTCGTAAGAGAGGAGTGGACTGCTGAAGTGTTTGATGTAGAGCTCTTAAGGTACCCCAATATTGAGGAGGAGATGGTTGAGATGCTACAAATAGGTCTGAACTGTGTGTCAAGGACACCGGATAGAAGACCAAAGATGGCTGAGTTGGTAAGGATGGTGGAGGGAATTCGGCAAGGGCATATCGGAACTCGACCTTCTTCTGAAACTAATCTAGAAATTGCAGTTTCAACCCCCACACCACAGTCGGCTGTGGATGCTGGTACTTCATCTGCACCACAGTGAGAATTCAAATTCTCTGGTCGTCTCTGTTATTAGGTGTGACATAATTTCCCCCCTTATGTTTCAATCATTCTTTAGAGCTGGGAAAATTGTCAATCAGTTTGAATTTTTCTCTGTTTATTTTATTATTTGGTCAACAATTTGAGCCAAATTAGTTTGGCTATCAGATCCAACCACAGCAAGAAGTTGGGTCCTTTGCTGTTTTAATTTTCAATCAGAACACTATTATTATACAAGTGAGGGTTAGCGCAGTTTCTGCATAAATAACTAACAAATTCGATATTGATCATCCGAACTCAACATTGTTCCTCCATTCAATCATTTTCTTTCTTTCTAAACGTGCTTGTCTATATGGACCAATTAAACTAGAATCGAGCCAGGTTAGTCGAGAAACTTGCCTGTCATTCCAAGTTTCTAAACAGTTTTGATCTAGGTGTCTGCACCCGAAAAATTTTGTTGGATGATTCAGAAATCAGAATTGAAAATTAACAGCTATAAAGACTTGCCATGATCATTAGCTTATCTTCAAGATTCCAAGTCTATATATTACCGCCCTGTGAATTATACCCCATGTCAAAATGGAACATGTATATCTGTAAAACTTACTGATTTTTCAGGACACACAGAAGTTCATCAAAGTACGAGAAGTCATAGTATGTTGTTCCCTTTCTGAAATGTTAAAATAGTTTGAATGCTTTGACTACAATGACTGCACAGGAGACAAGAAGAAAAGGGAAAAAGATTCCAACTGATGAGTGGAAGTATGGAATTGATATTTCAACGACACAATCAACAAATTTCAATCCACTTACATAAAAAGTCTTGACAGCACCACTCTCTCAGATATTCTAAAAACTTACTTCCTAACAAATCTTGTTTTGACGCCACCTGAAACCAGAAAGCGAAGGAGTCAAAACATAGCTCCAATAGCAATATAACGAAGATAATCCAAAAACAAGCGGAAACCACGCAAATAGCAAATAAATATGGTACTATATTGTGATGAATACATGAAAAGCTACCATTCACACTATACAGAAAAAAAAAAAAAGTTCCACTGACCTTCTACTTTCTCGTACACAACTTCCTTCACCAACTCAGCAGATGCATGATACTCAAAGCTGCATTTCAAGAACTGTGATCAATTTACTCTCAAGTCTCAGAAAAGTGAATTTTCAAGGAAAAATCAGTATCAGATATCTCAGTTTAATATGTTACAAGATCAGGAACAATGTTCACAAAGCCAACACATAAATTAAGATATAGCAGATTAGGCCTAGTGTGGTGACATGATTAACATTCAGTGGTTTGCACTGGTTATCAGATGATTGAAAAGCCAGGAGCAATTTATTTATGATACTTAGTTGGACAAGATATTGTAGGAAGAAGAATAAGTGATGTGGAGGATCTATTACCCATTGGAAAATTCAGCTTCAGGCTTGTAATTAGAAGCATTCTTAGTAGCTTCAACCAACACAGCGACAATTTCCATCTTTCGAAAACTAGCCATAAGTATATCATACTCCGTTGGAATAATAACAGCAAAGTTGTCACTCAACTCACTCATATCTTGTCAACAGCAGCTAGTGCTATACGACGTTTAAGTGCATCAGTCTCCGGATCCACAAGATAAACGGCAAAGTCAGTTACTAACATTATACAATGCTTCATCTTCCCTGAACCAGTGAATTTTATAACTTTATCTGCAAACAGAACCTGACTGTCACCTGAAAAAGTCGAATGAATCAAAGTTTACGAATATATTCTAGCAAAAAGCTAACTATCCCTAAAACAGTAAAACTCCAATTTAACCAAGCGATGGAGTTTACATTTCAATAATCTGAATATACCTCTCCAATCAAATGAAATAACGCGTTCTTCTCTCTCTGTCTATCTCTCTTTCTCACACACAAAAATCTATTTCAGTACACCATTTATTCAGGTTCATTTCTATACATGTCCTCAGATCAAGCATTAGTGGATGGTGGGTTCACGTTCAACAAGCATTCAGTATTTGGTCTGGCAGATCAGTCATATCACATCACACAAAATCCTGTAGCGTTTAACTTGAATTGTTTTGTAATGCTAATGTAAATAGATTGTCTTCAAAAGGCCAAGCAGAAACCACAAACTGCAGCTACTCTGTCCAGTTAGTTTTGAACTGAAATGCTCTCGAGCTTTATTCAACAAAAGATGCAACACACTTATCCCTCTTATAGTGCAATTATGCCCAAAATTCAATGAAACAAGAATCTGACGTTCTATATCAACAAATTCGATGCATCTTCTTCACTACTTAATGCACTAGTACGAATTTCCAACAATCTGTGAGCCGAGATTTTAAACACCATCTCACATCATAATGTGATGACAAGGGACAATTTTCTCAGCCAAATGTTTCAGTACATGCATTCGATTTCAAGATTGAAAAAACATTAGGAGATCTTAATAGTCGTCACAAACAATAAAATCGTCACATAACTTTCTAAAACAAAAAGAAGGCAGCCATTTTATGGAGATTCTCGAACAAATCAGGCAGTGAATAACCTTGTTTTCTGCAGAATCCTGGTCAAGTAAGGATTGGAACGCGCATTAATGTAATCTCCTTCAGCATCAAGGTGAACCGATTCTTTCCTCCCATCCTTGACGTCCATTAACCACTCTTGATCTTCCGTCACATTGCCCTTCGACGGTCTCGACCACATACTATCCTCCGCGACTTCTCATTCTCCGTCGCCGTTCTGGTTGGTGGTAGTTAATTGGTGAAGCCGGCAAATTCGAGACCGTTGTTATAGAAACTTCTTTTATTTATCATCAAACAAATATACAATTTAAATTATATTTAAAATTTTTATTATTAAAAATTACTTAATTATCTATATTTAAAATAGAAATAATAATCTTATCTTCTAAATTTTTAAAAAAATTTAAAATTTCAATACATTGAATAATATTTTAAATTCATATAAATTAAATGAAATATTATTATACTAATTTAGTTCATAAATATAATATTTACTATTTAAGTTAACGTCATCAAAAAAAATTTAACTTAATTTATACAAAATTTAATAAACTAATTACTAAATAAAAAAATTAAGAATTTAACACTAAATTAAATATTTTAATATTTATAATACTTAAATTAATTGAATTTAGATGTTAAATTTTTTAATTAATAATTCATTTAATTATCCAGAAAAAAAAAAAGCGCGTTTCCCAGAAACTTCTAAAAAATTAATGAAGTTTGACCAAAACGACAAAGTAAACGAAGACCCGTCAAATTGATTTGCGCCAAACTGAGACTCTGTCTACGCGGTTCGGTGCGTCTTTTTGACGCCAATCGCTTTGATACGGCGCCGTCCCGCCCATCCACCCAATCAATTAATAATTCAGGAAATTAAAAAAAAAGGAAACGGTGTAGCTTTATTCCAAGACTACTTTCGGCGAAAATGGGGTTTAACGTACGAAGAACGTCAAGTGGGGTCCACAAATAAGAGAATAACGTCATAGGAGGGCAAATAAGTAATTCTGAATTGGCACATTATATAAAGGAGTAGTTAGCTTCGCCGTTTCACCGTTCACGGTTTTCTCTCTTCCATCGGATTTTTTTCCTTTCTCACCGCTACGCACCGGAAAAGTGACCGACCGACCAACCGACCGATCTGTTTCGTGTTACTGATTTGTTCTTGTTGTTATTCTTTGTTAGGTAAGTTTCGCGCTTTTTTTCGGTTCTTGTTGTTGCTTTATCTATATGTTTGATCGTCGTCTTTTTGCGGTGGGAAGCGAGAGTTTTGCGCCGTTGGAAGGCTGGAGAGGTTGATTGGAGAGTGTGTAATGGTGCATGGTTGTTTTGGGCTTTGATCTGATAAGATCGAAATTTGAAACGTAGGTTTTCTGAAGATGGCGTCGAAGCGGATCTTGAAGGAACTCAAGGATTTGCAGAAGGATCCTCCCACGTCATGCAGCGCTGGTATGTACATATATGTATGTATAAGGTCTGATTGTTCTGTGGTTTAATTGTTTTTGTATGTTGTTTTGGTTTTGTTGGATTTTGATTTTTTAATTGTCAAAAATCATGTGTGTATATATGTTTCTGCTGATGTTTTTTGGTTGAGGATTGGGTGATTGTGGGGTTGGTTCTGTGGTTATTTTGACTTCAATCATCTTTAGTTCTTGGGGTACTCCAATGTCATGTTGACGTATTTCTACTAGGTTGACTTCAGGGGAATTCCAATTTCATGTTTAGGTTTGTGCAGCTTTTGCTGTGTGGGGCTTTATTTTGCTTATTGTAAATTGGGTGCACTGCTGAATGAATCTCCTTTCTGGAAGTCTTAATCTCCTATTTTGTTGTTTACATAGAGCTTGTACAGACTGCGGCAATATTATACTATAATCTTATCGAATTGTTTGGTTATCCTTGTTATGTGGGATAATTTAGGACCTGTTGCTGAAGACATGTTCCACTGGCAAGCAACGATTATGGGTCCTCCAGACAGTCCATATGCTGGGGGAGTTTTCCTTGTTACCATTCATTTTCCTCCAGATTATCCTTTTAAACCTCCCAAGGTAACTTGGTTCACATTCTCTTTTTCATTAGTTCTAATTTTCACGTAGTTTCTTGAACTGTGGACTATAAATGTTTATGTTTTTTTATTTCTTTTTCGGGTTCTACTGAGTAGTTGTTATGCTCCTTGAATATTGTCATACATATTTAGTTGTATGCCATGGGCAGGCCCGCTTTCATTTGTTTTCATCTTTCACTCTGACAAATGCATAATAGAGGTGGGACTGATAGATGATAATCTTCAGAAATTTCCCTTGTTATTGAAAGAATGATTTGATCTCTGTACTCAGTGAGGTGAGTGGCACTGTTAAACCTTTGCAAAAGGAAAAACTTGAGATCACGATAGCCGTGTTACTAATAGTTTACCCTTTTGTTTGTATTATCATATCTCTTTATTCTTACGATCACGGGATATTTTGTCCCTGTTCTGCATTCCGGACACTCGAATCCATATTTTACCCCACTTGAGGAATTCTCAGTTACGTGCAGAAATAATTTTTTCTCGAGACCAACCAACAAAATCATACAGGTTTGTTTAGTTGCCATATGAATTGTTTTTTATGGTACTTATGGATCTTTGATTCCAGAAAACGGAAATTTAAAGGGAACTGTTCAATTGTATTGAACTGTTTATATAGTCTCAATTTTTGCTAGTCTTTTTTCATGATTGTTTTTATTTAATTTGTGATTCTGACAAGTAAAAAATGTAGCTTAGGTATTTATGCATCTGTTATTTTCATAAATGTGATCAAGTACAAACAGAATGTGTTTTAGTCGAAGGAGAATTCTGCATGTTGTGTTTGGTTGTTTAATACTCAAGCACATGGATATCCTTTGCAGGTAGCATTCAGAACAAAGGTATTCCACCCTAATATAAACAGCAATGGAAGCATTTGCCTGGACATCTTGAAGGAGCAATGGAGCCCAGCATTAACCATATCCAAGGTTCTTACTCTATAAGCTTTAAGAGCTATGACGTAGATGTTGGGTTGGCAATGAATCAAAACGACATCGATTTTTAATAAATTTACCAAAACGACTTTGTTGACCAAAGCCTGATTGGGCTTGAGTTGCTTGTGGGCGAGGAAAAAACCAATTTTGCCTATGTCTCGGCCGGTTCGGAGCCCTAATGCCTATGTTGATAATTTTTGTTATTGATAATCATCTGCAGGTGTTACTTTCAATCTGTTCGTTGTTGACGGATCCAAACCCTGATGACCCATTGGTACCAGAGATTGCCCATATGTACAAGACAGACAGAAACAAGTACGAGACAACTGCAAGAAGCTGGACTCAGAAGTATGCCATGGGCTGACCCGAATCATCCGTTTTTATTTTCCATAATTTTTTTTCACTTTCCTTTATTCTGTTCTTTGTATCAAAGATGGTTGTTCCAATCAAATGGGCCAAAGTGGTCCAAGAACACCACTGCTAAAGGAAAATATTAAAACGCTCGTTTTCAATTGTTATATGGATGTGTCAAATTTAACTCCATCCTTGTCCTTTTTTGAAAAATTTTAATTTAATGACAATTTTATTTAATAATTAAAATTATAAATTATGATAAAATTGTCTATAATTTATTTAATAAATAATAAAAATACAAACAAGAGTGTATTAAATAAATTATTTGTCATTAGACTTATACAAAGTAATTATAAATTACATAATTAAATATATTAGTTTAATAAAATAATATTTAATATTTTAAAAATTGACATATTTTATATTGATATATGTAAAGATAATATTTGAAAATAAATTTAATTTAATTTATAAGAATTATACAAAACTAATATTAATAAAAATAAAAAAGTATTTTTATATCAACTTTATATTTTTACGATTTTTTAAGATATGATTGAAGTAAAAAAATTGTATAGCATAGTATTTAAGGGTTATTTTATAATTTTATAAAATTTTAGAATTCATTTTAGAAATTTAAAAAATTATTTGAAACAAGACCTAGTATTAACTGGTATTAGTGTAGTACCATTTAATCAAATATGATATTAAATTCATTATAGTATATGTAACATCCGAGCATCATCATCGCCAAAATAAAATATTTGAAACACTCATTTTCTTGTTATATGGATAGGCAAAAGGGTCAATTTTGACTCTAAATTTTACACTAGTCGACAAGTTTAATCCTAACATTTCAAAAAAAAATACTTAAGACCCTAATATTTAGAAATCGTTAAAATCTAACCCTATTATAACAGAATTATTAACGACTTGATGATGTCGTCAGTTAAGTGCCAAGCATTAGCGTACTCTCACTCGGAATTGTTATTGATATTGTTGGTTTTTTATTTCCACTTTTTTAGAAGATAATTCCAAGTACTATGTTTTGATTTCCAATATTTGAGGAGATATTTCCAAATACCAAAAGTTAAAAACATTGTTTTTTTTTTGGTACAAGGGAGCAATCAAAGTTTCATAGGTTCTAACAGGAACGACCCTAGGCTGAGCAACACCCAAGAGATCCACTTGAAGAAAATGATGGAGCTATCTAGGGGGGTTCTTAAGATGAGTAACGACAAAACTGCCTCCATAAGCCTAAGTAGCTAAGTAGATAGCGCACATATTTGCTTCGCGATAAGTATGCATAACACGACAATGCCAAGTACGACTAAGCAGTTCCTTGCAAGTATGAATAATTTGATAGAATTTATCCGTAGGATAAAGGTCCCCATTCACCTTGTTAACGGCTAAAAGAGAGTATGATTCAAGAAACACATTTCGGAAGCCTCGATCCCAAGCCAAAAGCAGTCTATAATAAATTCTGAATAATTCAGCTCTTGTAATGTTCCTCCAACCGAGTCTTCTTGCAACAAGGAAAGAAGTGTTACAACAATTAACGCGAATCCAATCAACAAGAGATAAAGATTTGAAAACATCTAACCGACGACCTTGAAGCCAATAGGACCAGATGATCTGCGACTCTTGACAATCACGAAATAAATGTAAAATTGATTCACAAGGATCGTCACATCGTGAACAATTAGTTGTACTAGTGATATGACGTCGGATACAAGCTTCACGTGTTAACAAACGATTATGATCTACCAGCCACAAGAAAAATTTGATGCGAGGAGGTAAGGTTTGCTTCCAAACTAAATTCCAGTTGAAATTCCCTTGTGATATACTAAGTAGAAGATTATAAGTTGAACTTACCGAGAACACACCAGAGGGAGAAGCAGACCAAGTAGTTCTGTCCTGTTCGGCACGAACAGGCATGAAAAGAGAAGAAGATTTCGGGTTTCTGCAGGAAAGGAGTTCACAATATCCCAAATATCCGCATCGTTGTCTAAATAATCAGAGACTTTTGCATAGTGCAAAAGGGACAGGAAATTTGGATCAATTAACGAGACCGACTCATATTTATCGAGCCATTTATCAAACCAAAAGGATGTTTGATCACCACACCCAACCAACCTGGAACAGCCGTATTTGACAATAGTCTTGCTAGCACAAATGCTCCTCCAAGTATGAGAAGCAACAGATTTTATTGTCAATTGCAAAAAGGTGGAGTTTGGAAAATATTTAGCTTTTAAAATACGAGCCCATAAACCACTAGCATTGGTCTCAAGTTTCCAACCAAGTTTAGCCAACAAAGCTAAGTTCATATCTGCAGCTTTTTGAAAACCCAAGCAACTTTCCTTACGTGGACGACATACCATATCCCACTTAAGTAGTGGCACTTTCTGCTTGTTATCCATTGAACCCCAAAGAAATTTCTTATTTAGAGAGTCAATTTCTATGGAAACAGTGATGGGAAGTCTCGTGGTCTGCATCGTGTATGTAGCCATAGTACTACTGACAGATTGCACAAGAGTGGCTTGACCAGCAATCGAGAGTTGATCAGCTTTCCAAGCAATCAATTTCTTCTTGATCTTTATTAGAATATGATCATAGGTTCTTTGAGAAACATGTTGCGTATGAAGGGGAACACCAAGATACAAACCAAGATCAACATATAGAGCAATACCTGTACACCTTTGAATGCCGTTTACTATTGTCTTTGTAGTGTTCGATGAAACATAAAATCTAGATTTGGCAACGTTAACCTTTTCATCTGAAAAGGCACAAAAGGTATCTAAACAGGCAATCATAGTTTTACTTTGTTTAATTGAAGCTTCGCCCATCAGGATTAAATCGTCTGCAAATATCACATGGAAACTAGCAGGCCCACCCTTTGACATTTTGATAGGCTTCTAGGTACCCATTGCTACTTCTTATTCAATCAAGCAAAGAAGCTTATTCAGACATAGAACAAAACGATAAGGAGACAAGGGGTCACCTTGAGGGAGACCCCTAGACGGTTTAAAGTAGGTAGTAACTTCTTCAAAAAAAAATTCATCTTTGTAGAAGTTATGCAGAACATGATAAAAGACACAATGGTAGATGGAAACCCCGCATCTTGAAGAACCCATCGCAGAATTCCCAATCAATACGATCATAAGCATTTTTCAAATCAATCTTCATCATTAAGCCACCATGTTTCCCTTTCTTTTGAGAGAAAGAGTGAATAGTCTCTTGAACAGGAATAATATTATTAGAAGTACCTCTGCCCGGAATAAAACTACTTTGAGTAAGAGAAAGAGTGAATAGTCTCTTGAATATGAATAATATTATCAGAAGTACCTCTGCCCGGAATAAAACTACTTGAGTAGGCGCTATAAACTATTGGAGCCAGGACGGAGGTGATTCACAATGATCTTGGACATGAGCTTTACTGAGACATTACAGAGAGAATTGGATGAAATTGAGCAGCCTTTTTCGGATGCTCAACTTTAGGGATAAGGCAAACCCAAACACGGCTTAGAGTATCATCAAAACTCCCCCTGATAAACGTATCTTGGACAAAAGAAACCAAAGAATTCCCCATAATGGGTCAATTAGCCTGATAGAAGCCCGCCTAAAAACCATCCGGGCCAAGAGATTTGAAGGGGGCCATCTGTTTCAAAGCCGTAAGGACTTCAGCAGCTTGTGGAATACAAACAATATCCAAAAGGAAACTGTCCTCGATTGGCTGTGAACACCGTGGACAAGCCTGTCGAAAATCTAACTTCAAAGGCTCGGCCAAATAAACTTGATAAAAATGAAGAAGAACAATATTTTGGACTTATATGTCCTCCCAAATCCAATTACCAACCTTATCCTTAATCATATGAATCCAATTCCTGTTTCTTCGAACTAAAATAGTGGTATGAAAGAAGCGTGTGTTACGATCACCAAGCTGAACCCAATTCTCTCGTGATTTTTGAAACCACAATAATTCCTCTTGATTAAGGACTTTATTATCCTCAGCACATAACGTTTTTTCCAAGGAAAAAAGAAACGAATTGAGAATACACTCCATCGCCCTCTGAGTGCCACCTAATTGAGCCAACAGAACACGTTTCCGTTTAAAAATATTCCTAAAAATTTCTGAATTCTAACGCTGAGAGTAAGCTGGACCTTGTGAAGATTAGAGTGAAGCCCAATATCATTATTCCAACTATCACGGAGGACCTGAGAAAAAGAAGAATGGGTTTGCCAGGCAGCTTCAAAACTAAAGGGCCTAGCATAATGGTTAGCAGCAACCCTTTTCTCAAAGGAGACCAAAACTGGGTAATGATCACTATGAGCATGAGGTAAGTTACGCACAAAAGCCTCAGAAAAAAAATGCCTCCATTCCACACTACATAAGGCCCGATCGAGTTTCTTTCGAATAAGCCTGGAGACACATTACCTATTGGACCAAGTAAAACAACAATCTTGGGCATTAAGATCAGTAAGTTTTCGAGTAGCAAAAACCTTACGAGATTCCTCAATATGCCGTAAAGGTTTCGGATTACCACCTTGTTTTTCCTCACGTGATAAAATCTGATTAAAATCTCCAATAAGAAGCTAAGGTAGGCCATCAGAATCTGAAAACTCTTGCAAGTAATCCCAAAGAACTATCGAGTAATCGTCGCAGGACTCGCATACATTGCCATAAGTCCCCATGCAATTTTTTCAGGTGACGTAATAATAATAGTCAAGAATTGACCACCCATTTCAAACACCTGAACGTTGCCAATAGAATTTTTCCAAAGCACTCAAATACCACCAGAGAAACCCATTGTATCCACTGTAGCATGCCCGTCAAACCTCAAACTACGAATGACCTTATCAGCTGTCCCTTCGCTGATCCGAGGCTTCGCAATAATAAGAATTTCTACTTTATGGCTTCGAACAAGCTCCTTGATATTCCTTTTACAAACGAAGCTAGCAACTCCCCTAACGTTCCATAAAAGAATTGTCATAAACAATAGAGAAACAGAAAGACAAGGAAGTTTAATCATGCGCATCCTTGTCCCCTTTATCATTAATGTAACTTTCTTGTGCTACATCAGCAATGGATAGCAGCGCTATCTCCATGTTCCTCCTGAACAATACAATGGGTATCACTAAAATCACCTATGATAGATGGAGGATGAAATGGTGGAAGAATATTGGGACTATTGTTATCAGCAATTCGATCATGAGATTGAACAAAATGGGACACCTCCATAGGGCTTTGTGGTAAAATATCAGAATTAGGACTAGTTGATAGGCTAGCAAGGTTCTTTGCGAAGGTGGAAAAAGTAGACCTATTCTTAGAAGGTCCAATAATAGAATCTAAATGTTGAGTCTCAGAAACCACATCAACAGAAGAGTCCGCTTGAAAATGAAAACCAGGCGGAGGGTCCATGACTTTTGTAGACGGAAAGATATCTGCTTTCCCTTTAGTGGAGGCTTCTAATTTTTCCTCTTGCCGTTTAAAGTCATTACCGTTACGAGATCTGGGAGAGGAAAGTCAAATACCAGGAGAAAATTTAGGATGCCAAATCTGTGCTTTTACGAAAGTAATTTTTCGTTGACTACCAATAGCATTCCTAGCTGGATGTTGTTTGTCGCTAGTGTGACGCATGGTGTCAGATTTATTTGCTAATGCGTAAAATCTATTCCCCTGTTTATTCCGAGTATCAATCCCCGCAGAAGTCTGTCCTTTATGAGTGTCACTTGTTGACGGCCGCTGAGGACGGCGTTGGACCAACATCCAAGGTCTGAAGGAACGATCATCAGGTTGTGAACTTGTCGGATGCAGCGAAGATTCAGCTTTGGTCCCTTCTTCAGCTTTATTATGATGATCAGATCCTCTTTCAGTGCTGTTTGGCATCTGCTTATCATAAGGACATGTGTCTCACTTATGACCAAATTTACCACACTTGAACAAATCAATTGAAGACCTTCATATTCAACTCTTTGGAAAATTTTGCCAACAATAATGGAAAACCGTAAAGGCTTAAGGAGATCTAACTCAACACATACACAGGCAAAGTTTCCAAGCACTATACTTTGAGTAGTTGAATCAATACGAACCACCTTCCCTACCACTGACGCAATTCTCTTCAAAGCTAGATGTGAGTAGTATTCCAAAAGCAATTCCGAAAAGCGAACCCATCCTATAATGGAGGTTATCTGATCGGAAGTCGATTTGAAATGGGGTGTCCATTGCCTCGCTATTAGATAATGCCCATTGAGCAACCAAGAACCACCATCTAAAACATAGGCCTTATTATATATCCCGGATCATTTATGAAAGGGTTACAAACGAAGAAAATGTGGAATACTTGATTTCGGTCCCATCTTAACTTCGAAGTGTTTTTTGTGGCCAAAATGAACTCCAATTTCTCGATACCTTCACGGAAAACATTCACTGACATGTGGAGGTTGAGCGAGCTCAGAATCCATAAGTGAGTACGGAGCAAAACTTGGGAGTTGTAACCAATGGTAACGATTTGTTGATGCCGGAGCAGGTGGTTCGAGAATCAGGTTGTTGGCGTCAATGTTCTGAAGTTTCTTCGGATGGTGAGTTGGGGGGATTGGAGAGAGCGCTCTCTGTTGCCGACGCCGTGTTCTTGTCAATAATTTTTAACCCTATTGATGTCGTAAAGGTAGATTAGAATCTTTAGTTTATATTTGATTTGAACATCTGAAAACATCAAGTGGGTTTCGTTTCTTTGGACGAAATGGTTCGAAAGATGTTGCCTTTGATGAATTTAAAGATTGAATACTGATATTTTCTATTGAAGATATAGTCCAAGTGCTTCTAGAGTTTTATGTGATAAGAAGATACCATTCAAGCTTAAATGGTATCTTCTTATCACATATATAAAGAGGAGTGTTGACACATAAAACAATTGCATAATCATAAGCTAATGATGACGGAGACGAGGATGTTCCATTAGATACATAATTTTATTAGAAGAGATAAGATTATGAATGTATTGGTAAAGAACAAATTAAAGGTGACTAGTATTAAAAAAAGATAAACAAGGCCTAGATGGTTCAAACATGTTTAAAAGAAACACCCAAAATGTACTTGTGAGAAGATGCTAAAAAATAGTACTTAGTGTGTGTAAAAGGAAAAAAAAAAGATGGCCTAAGAAGAATTAGGAGAAGTAATTAAGAATGATATGACTATGTTAAAATTTACTGAAGACATGACCTACAATAGAAAACTTTGGTATACTAAAATACAAATAAAAGGTCTCTTATAAAGAGATCATTCTCATTTTCTTAAGTTTTGTACTAACTAGTATGATTTATTCTTACACTTGTCTTTTTTTTGTTTATATATTTATTTGTTTATTTTATCTTTTGTTGTTAACCTTAAATGTACTGCATTATGTATTGCATTGCACATTTTTATTTTTATTTACACGTATTTAACTATATTTTGTATTATTATTATTTTGCATTACATATGGGTCTACTAGAAATAGTTTCTTTACTAGGTAAAAGTGAAATTGCGGATTAATGAACTTCTTCAAATTTGACACTCGAGTAGGACTCTTATTGGTTGTAGACGTTGCTGTTTATTTAAATGCACATGAGTGTTGTATATAGGAATAGCAAAATGATTAGGTTTCAATAGTTTGGTCCAATTTGCTCAATTTGTTATAAGGTATGGGGTTGAGTTTAGTTAATTAAGTTGAGTTTTAATTTTGGATTTTATTAATTTTTTGAGCTAATTAATTAAATCGATTTGTTTTTGACTAAATTTGAGCATTTAACTTGGTTTTAAATTTGAATTTAGATTTAAAAAGAGTTGAATTCAAGTTCAGTTAAGGTATTGGAGTCCAACCCAACCCTCTTTGTGATGAATTAGATTTTTGATTTCCAATTTTTCAGGAGGTAATTCCAACTTCCAAGTACTATGTTTTGATTTCCAATCTCTGTGGAGATATTTCCAAATACTAAAAGTTGAAAAAATTCTTCAGTCAAGTTATTTTATCTAAGTCAATGAAATTAGTATTAAATATAAACCCACCAGATCATTAATTAAAAGGAAAGTGCTTAAGACCATTTCTCATTATCCTTTTCCCATCAAATATTTAATCGAACCAAGAAATCGACACAAATGGAATAACCTGAAAGGGTCCAATCGTTGTAACCGAGGGAAGGAACTGAGAAACCTCCATGAAAACCTAGCCATGTTGATGTTCTTGAAGAAGACAAACCACAACTTACAAAAAACTAGCTTTCAACACCGTTAATTTCGAATAAAAAAATTAATTATGAAAATGTGTTTTAACTTAACTAAATTAAAAAGTAATGTTAACAAAATCTAAATTTTAAATTTTAGAAAAAATAATTCATATTAAGAATATCGCATATTATAATTGAATTTAATGATTATTTTATAATTTTTAATTTAATTAAATAATAAAATTCATATATAATATAATATATAGTAGTTACGTAACTTTATTCATGTATTAACGGAAAATTTGGTATCAGAATATACCTCGAGCAATTATGCTTCTATCAAGGTTTAAATTAGCCACTATTTTGTCCACGTTAAACCCTTTTTCTTTCTCCTGTTTCCTCAACAAATGCTGCTCCAACACCATTATAAAAAAGTGACTCAAACTTCGACCACCATCATCAACAAGATGGTTTCTAACAATTTATCTCTTCTCAATGCCATGGACGGTGCTCCCACACAAAAGTACCATTTCACCGTCTTGGTCATCACCGGACTGGGATTTCTCACCACCGCATACAACATTTTCTGCATAAACTCAGTCTCCAAGCTGCTGGGACGCATTTACTTCCATGATCCTCTCGTTGAACGACCTGGTACACTCCCACAATACGTTAACAACCTAGTCAGTGGCGTGGCACTAACCGGAACTTTCTGTGGTCAGTTGTTTTTCGGTTGGATTGGAGATAGGATTGGTCGGAAAAAAGCTTATGCATTGACCCTTGTAATCATTTTCTTCTGTGCCATTTTATCCGGCGTGCCGTTTGGACCATCTAGAGTTGTTATAGGTTTTCTGTGTTTCTTCAGATTTTGGCTAGGTTTTGGTCTCGGTGGTACTTACCCTCTTTGTGCTACGATCATGAGCGAGTACAGTAACAGGAAGAGTCGTGGTGCTTTTTTGTCCGGATTGTTTACGATGCAAGGCGTTGGGATCATCTTCTCAGGATTAATCCCAATGGTTCTTTCTAAAATCTTTCAGGAAAATGTTCTATGGAGGGTGGTACTAATGAT
>JANQBM010000007.1:30359604-30376026 GCA_025594535.1 Erythroxylum domingense | reverse complement strand
TAACCGGAACTTTCTGCGGTCAGTTGTTTTTTGGTTGGATTGGCGATAGGATCGGTCGAAAAAAAGCTTACACAATGACCCTTAAAATCATATTCTTCTGTGCAATTTTTTGCGGCTCGCCGTTTGGATCATCCGGAGCTGTTATATGTGTTCTGTGTTTATTCAGGTTTTGGCTAGGTTTTAGTCTCGGTGGAACTTACCCTCTCTGTGCTACAATTATGAGTGAGTACAGTAACAAGAAGAGTCTAGGTGCTTTCTTGTCTGGATTGTTTACGATGCAAGGCGTTGGGATGATCTTCTCAGGATTAATCCCAATGGTTCTTTCTAAAATCTTTCAGGAAAATGTTCTATGGAGGGTGGTACTAATGATCGGTGCTCTTCCAGCTGCGTTAACGTTGTTCTGTTTAAGAAAGATGCCAGAAACTGCTCGTTACACTGCAATCATCAAACCTGATCCTAGAAATCGCGAAGCTAGGACTGCTCTTTCTGATATGAGACGTGTTCTTACGATACATGTGCATGAGGACCCGAACGAAGAACAGAAGATTACCAAGTTTAAAGCTGTCAATAGCTATCCAATCTTGTCAAATTCCTTCTTCGAACTGCATGGAATCCATTTAATCGGTACCGTTAAAGAAAAATTATGCAAAAGTTTCTTATTCTACTGCTAAATTTCTGATCTTCTTCTTCTTCTTCTTTTCCAGGATCGATGTGCAGTTGGATGCTGTTAGATGTGGCTTTTTATTCACAGAACCTGACACAGAGAGACTTGTTCCCGGCGATGAAGCTAACTAAAGACCCCATTAAAGTGAATTCTATGGAGGAAGTCTACGAGCAGTCACGAGCCATATTGGTCTCCTCATTCTTCGGAACAATACCAGGTTACCTGTTCACTGTGTTTCTCGTCGACAGCTTCGGACGTTTCATTATCCAACTTGTCGGCTTTCTGATGATGTCCACATTCATGTTGATCATGGGAGTGAATTACGATTACTTAAAAGACAAGAACCCTGCTCTATTCGCTGTAGTATATGGGCTGACGTTCTTTTTCGCCAACTTTGGACCCAATTCAACGACGTTTATCCTGGCGGCGGAGCTCTTTCCGACGAGGATGAGATGTCTGTGTCACGGCCTGAGCGCGGCTGCCGGAAAACTGGGAGCAATGGTTGGGACGTACGTTGTTCAAACCTATACATTGAAACAAAGTTCAGAATCGGACAGGACTAAGCATGCTCTCATGGTGCTAGCATTCACCAACATGCTTGGATTTTCTTGCACCTTTTTGGTGACAGAGACAAAAGGGTTATCTTTAGAAGAGTTTTCCCGTGAAGACGGCGGCGAGAATGAGATTGAGGAGACTCTGCCATTGATGTCCAGCCAAGGACAGATGGAACTGGAAGCTAGAAGCCTAGAATCAAGCTTTACACTTTGGATCGATACGTACATTAAGTTGAAAAATATCAATCATCAAAAAACTATCGAATCTGTTTAGTCATAAAAATTATGAAATAGTAATAATTTAATAAAGTATGTTTTCAAAATTTGATTAATTTATTAATTAATCAGATTTTTTAAATTAATAAATTCATATAAATTAAATAAATAAATTTTTATTTAACAATCTCTTTTTTAATTAAAATTCAATTAAGGAAAATCTCTTTTAAGTATATTTTAAAAATTTTAAATTTCTTCAATTTTTAATAAAATTTATGACAATTTAATATTTATTAAAACTTTTAAACCTTAACTCACTTATCTTAACATTTTAACTTTTATCTGATTTTTAAATATATAGATTATATGGCCTACTAAGACTTTGATACTAGTTTTGTGAAGCTAACAATTGCAAATTTTCAAGTATATCTTGGATTGATAAGTATATATTTATAGAGTTTTTTTAGTTTTAAAAGTCTTATCTTCAACATAATTTACTCAAAATATATAATATATAAATTATAGATATGAAAATTTACTTTATTTAAAAAACAATTATAATATAAAAATATTTTATAATTAAAATAGTTGATAATAAGTTTGTCAAAATTAAACTCATAAATAGTCTTATAGTTGAAATTATTTCTGTTTTAAGTTGAATTATATTTTAAAATTTGATTCTTAACTCAAATAATAATTTAACCAAATTCATTAATTAATTTTAAATACTTCCTCAACCTGTTATGTCTATCCTAAATGTATTATTAAAATACTAATTATATATATATATCTATTTTCAGGTCTATAAATATTTAAATCAAACATTAAATTCCTAGATTTATAATAAACCAAAACTATATTACTAAATTCTTAATTATTTAAAATCCTAATTATAAATTGGGATTTGACCATAAAATATAAATACAATTCCAAAATAATAATTTAAAATAAGCAAATATCTCTCTACTTATACTTTTAATAATAATAATAATAATAATAATAAGACTCTGTTTGGCTGTAACTTTCAACTTTTTTCTTTTCTCATTTCACTAAGTTTTGCTTCGCTAAGCTGTTTCCTGTTTTATAGTCCCAAAAAAACAAACAGTAAAATAATCGTCACTTTCAACGGCGCCGCAAACGCGCCCTAAAAGGTCTAAAAAATGGAAAATTTGTTCTGTCCCACTAGTTCGCTTTTCTTGTTCTCCAAGGAATCAGGAAATGTATTTATGAAGGGTTGGTGTAATTTGAAGCCCCCTCTTGTGATCGTCTCAGAGTCAACATATGGTGGAGGCTGAGCGTGTTCAGAATCCATGGGTGAGTACGGAGCAAAACTTGGGAGTTTTGACCAATGGTAATGATTTGTCGATGCGGGAGCCGGTGGTCGGAGAATCAGGCTGTCCGCGTCAACAGGAGGGATTTTCGTCGGATGGCGAGTTGGGGATTGGAGAGAGAGGGTTCTCTGCTGCCGGTGCCGCGTTCTTGTCTGCAATAATTGTTAACCCTCTTGATGTCGTGAAGGTAGATTAGGATCTTTAATTGATATTTGGTTTGAACGTTTAAGAATATCAAGTAGGTTTCGTTTCTTTCAAGGAAATGGTCTGAAAGATGCTACCTTTGATGAATTTAGAGATTGAAGTTTGAGTTTTTCCCAAAATTGGGAGTTTGTTCGATTCAAATTTTTGAGTTTGTTCTTGTTCTTGTAATGCTGGGAATCATTCGAAGTTATTGGTCTCCTTGTACTGAATTGAATCTTCTGTTTTACCGTATAGACGAGGTTGCAAGCACAGGCTGCTGGAGTTGCTTACTCACACCCACTTAGTAATATTACAAGTCGTATGACATATTTTGGTCCCAACATGGTATGCTTGTCTTTTGTTTTTTTTTGTCTGTTTCTTTTTGATTTCCAATTCGTTGTATGTATAAACATTGTAATCGATTGGCCAGTATAGATGTTTGCTGATCTAAGGTGTTCACCTTCATGTACGCGTGCTGGAGTTCATGGAACAGTATCAATTTGTCCTCCTGATTGTTTTCATTATAAAGGAACCTTGGATGTGTTTCACAAAATCATAAGACAGGTTAGAAGCTCTTATATGTTATGTTTAGAGTGTGTGATCCATTGATTCTTGCATGAGATTACCTTCACAATACAAGGTCATGATTGGAATAGAACTGATTGAAGGGCTGTAGTCACTGAATGGCCTTCTGTGGTTATCTGTTGGACTCTTTTTGCATATTGATTTCTTTTGCTGCTTGTTTATAGTCTTGAATCCCTGTCGCCAATCTCTGTTCATAATTTGGTGACATAATCATAGGAAGGAATTGCTAGACTATGGAGAGGCACGAATGCTGGTTTGGCTGTGGCAGTACCAACAGTAAGTTCGAAACTAAAAGTTAGAATCCCCTCCTTTATGCTTTGATTTATCTGGAATATATGCTTAGGTCTACTTTTTTGATGGTGCAGGTGGGAATCTACCTGCCGTTTTATGATCTGTTTCGAAATTGGCTAGAGGATCTGACATCACAGTATCTTCCTGGCACAACATTATATGCTCCTTTGGTAGCTGGCTCTTTGGCGCGATCTTTAGCTTGTGTAACTTGTTATCCCATTGAACTTGCTAGAACCCGCATGCAGGTAAAAACTGTATGCTTAATGCTATTCGTTTACAGTTTTAATTTGATCTATTATGTGGTAAATTATGGCACCGAAAATCTTAGGCCTGTTACTATTTTTGTTACATTTGCAGGCTTTTAAGGCTGCCCAAGTTGGTCGGACACCTCCTGGAGTTTTACAAACTCTACTTGATGTCATCTCCAATGTCAGGGGCACAAATAATCCTCAAAACAACTGTAAGTCTCTCATCTGCTTTCTATTGTAACTCTTTTACAGAAAATTGTGCCTCATGGATAGAATAGCGAATGATTGGAAGACTTGTATCATGATGATTGACAAGTCTCGTCATGGAGATGATTGAACAATGCGTATACGCTTGTGGGGCTTTGATATATGTAATAAGGAACATATTTACTATTGTTGACTGTATATCTCTGGTAATGGACAAACAGAACAATCTGAAAATGTTAAATGGATACTTTGGGAATTTAACTTTGTTGCTTGGGAAATCAGCTCAGGTATCTTTCCTGTTATTTGATATACAAGTTCTGCAGAAAATAACATATCTCTTGCAACAGTGAAGGGTTATCGCATACTGTGGACAGGCATGGGAGCACAGCTTGCTCGTGATGTACCATTCTCAGCAATTTGTTGGCAAACTCTTGAGCCAGTAAGAACTTTTCATTTCACTTTAATTTATTTTAGATGTATTCTTCTTGTTGCTAATAGATCTTATATTTTTTCAGAATTTGCATCCTGTACATTTTTGCCAGTAACGACCCCACCTCTTTCTACTGGTGTAGATTAGGAGAAGACTTCTTTTTTTGGTCGGTGATGAATCCAATGTGGCAGCCATATTTGGTGCAAATTTTTCAGCTGGATTTATTGCAGGGAGTCTTGCAGCTGGTACCACTTGTCCCCTGGATGTTGCCAAAACCCGAAGGCAGATAGAGGTCATTACTTTCCACGCCATCTTCAGTCTGCATATTTGTAGACTCTACTGTCTATCATATCTGCTATATTTCAATAACTTTCATATTAGGAAGAAATTCTAGAATGCTTTGGATTATCAAATACATGAAACATGGAGTGAGATGTCTTATTTGTGGTTTATGACTAAACAAGGAAACAGGAACTTGTGTAATTGGGATAAGATTAATTATAGCATCCATCTGCAATATGTTTCTGTCAACTACACTTGCATTATAGAAGATAGACTGCGTATTGACAATCTTTTATTATGTACTACATTATGTTCTTGATTTCAGAATGATCCTATCAGGGCGTTGAGGATGACAACACGTCAGGTATTGACGGAAATTTGGAGGTATTATTCAAGCAAATAGTTCTATTTTTCATAATGTCCTACCTTTAATGTGTTTCCTGTGCTGTCTATTACATAAATAAAATGTTAGGAATAGCGGTCACAAAGGAGAGTGTCTAGTCTATACAAGGAAGAAGAAGACAGGTTGTAAGCAGTAGTGAGATAGTTAAATATCAATATATTTTAGTGATTCAGGTTGTTAGCAGGAGATATCTATTCCTTAGAATTTGTTAGGATAAGTAGATATATATCTATTCTTTAGAAGTTTGTTAGGATAAGTAGATATAAAATAATAGTCTATGAGAGAAGGGGGATAGGCATTAGATTGGAAATAATTCTTGGAAGATTTCCTGAGATTGTAAGGGGGTTTCCCTTGAGAAGAAGGTTCTTCCTTCTTGTTTTGGAATAATACTGAGTTATTGCTCTCTACCTAGTGCTATTTAACACATGGGTAGCTCGAGTTGAATTGTTTCCTAACATAAAAACCATCTTATTAAGTGTTCCTATTGCTGTTCTGATGTTAGACATGTGTTCTTGTCTTTTTATATGGTACCATGTTGTTAGTCTTTTCCAAGCTTTCATCATGTTCTTGGGTATGGTAATCTTGCAATGCTTTCCTTATCCTCTGCATGATATCTGATGGAAACTGGAATGGAACCCTCTAGCTAATAAAATTTTTGCATGTCAAGCCTTACAATTTTTGTTGCACTTTCAAGTCTGGTCTACATGTACGTGTTGATTGAGGCCTTTACTGAAATTTTGCATCTAGTGAGATTATTTTCAAGCATCCATAATTATGGGAGAATTGGGAAATGAACTTAGCCTTTGTGAAGTACAGGATTATCCTCTCTGAGGATGTGGAGATTCCTATTCCCTACCAAATATCAGTATAGGAGACAGACTACCACATTGTTTATATTGCTCTTGAGATGTACTTCAGTGACAGGTTACAAGCTGTTTTGAAATTATTATCCTGTGATTATGCAAGAGACATAATTATTATCTGTTAGATGTTAGTTGTACTGCTGCTACTACACTAAATTCAGCACAATCCCAGTGAGTTCTCAATATGGTTGATTACATATTCCACGGTTGTTGCTGAACATATGAAAAATTGACTGGTGTAGGGATGGAGGATTGAAGGGACTCTTCATGGGAGTTGGTCCTCGTGTTGGTCGTGCTGGTCCATCTGTTGGGATTGTAGTTTCATTCTATGAAGTAGTGAAGTATGCTTTACATCATCAGCATCCGTCGTTGTAATCGTTATGACTGCATCAGTTTTTCAGTCTTCACTGAAGCAAGCGTTTGGTGATGGCCTGAGAGCAACACTGACATTGAAGAAGCAAGTAGCTGCTCTTATGTGAATAGTGTATCACCCTGTACAAAAACACAGTTTTGACAGTGGATGGATGCTTTTTGCGACCCCAAATGTGCATAATCCTCTTTTTCCAAATTTTGCTAAACAGCTTTCTGCTGAAATTGCTGCTGGAACTGAGAAATTTTGTACTGTAGAAAATTCCAAGTTTTTGTCTGAGATTTGGTCTCAGATTCTTAGCATAGTTATACTTTGGTCATCAGTTTTAAGGTGTAGGACATCTCTTCTGCACCAAGAAGTTGTGTCTATGTAGGTTTTGTAGAGGCCAATGCTATGTCTAGGAACTATTGAATTCTTACTTTAAACTGTAATTCCAATGTTGTTGGAAACTGGAAACCTGAAATTACCTCTTTAAGGTAATAAAAGCAGCTTTTACTATAATCTGTTAGCCTCTGCTGCTCTCTCTTCTACTTCACTTACTATTTTCTGGAGTACTACTAATTGGTTCGTCTAGTTTTCTTTTTACATATTAAGTTAAATTAAACTTGGCTAATCACGAATTATGAGTAAATTATTTGATGAGTTATAGACTCGATTCATCTTTAAATCTTTTCTTGTTTACAATTACTTTGTATAATGTGGCAAAATTTTTAAATGATTTCATGCTTCTAATGAAAATCTTCATTTCATGTTCTGTTATGCCATGATAAAAGGGTGAGATAAATGAGAAACAATGGAGAGTGAATATAAAATTAAAAAGAAAAGATAAAAGATACAAAATTTTTTGAAAATTCACACTTCCCAAACTCACATCTAAGGATATTTCATAGATAAAAATAGCATAAAATAGAGAAATAATAACAACACAAGAAAATTTACATGGAAACTCTAAAATCGGAGAAAAACTACTGGCACCGAGAAGAAAATCTACAATGTGAAAAATTCTTATAATCACACAATTTTTTCTTTCACCTAATATCCTAATATACCAATACACTCATAAAGAAATACCCAAAACAAATCCTCCAACTCTCACCTCAAAAGAAGAATTTAACCAGAGTCAAATTTGTCATACAAATATTTGACTTTGGATTGGTGCACTAATTAAGGAGGTAACACCCTCCTTATATAGGCAAGAGTCTTGCCTCAATTGTTTTCTCCAACTAATATGGGACAAACAAAGAGTCAAACTTATCAGAATTAAATAGACTCGAAAATAATAATTTAAGATACTTTAATAAATATTAGTTTAATTTGAGTTTTTCTTCTAAAATTAATTAAAAACTCTGTATTTTACATAAGCAAGAATAAAAAACAAATAATAAAAAAAGAGGAATCTAACGAGAACTGTAAATAACATGAAACACTCCCCGTAACCAAAACTCTACCCTAAAACTCTCGAAAGAACAGAAAAAGGGTTACACTGCAAAAACTCTACCCATTAACAACCCCTCAAGCTGTTCTTGGTCATGACTGGTTTTTCTTCGACTGATGAAGAATCAATGGATAAGGTAAGTGAGCACCAAAGCCACCAGCATTAGAACATATGCTATTCCTTGGTCTATTGTGGTTCCTGCAAATGTGTAACAGATAAAAAGAAATCAAATTTATGAGTAAAAAGTGGTCATATAGACATTAAACTTCGAAAACTTGATAAATATGGAAGCTGATCATCAAAAGGGTTCTCGATCATGATCATTTTAAATATCAAACAAAAGCCAAAGAACAGAAAGGATTCACCGTCGCTGGTTGGTGATGGTGCAGGAGCAGAAGATTGTGCTAAAGGGAAGATCATCACATACAAGACAGCAATTATAAGAAAAACGTTGAACGAAAAGTTGGTGAAATCCATAGCTTTCTTTACGTCTCTTGTCTATTTTATCTCTTTGCTTTCTCACACACAAAAACTCTCCCTCTCTCCGGAAGAAACACAATGCAGATATATATAGAACGAGAGAGAGAGAGAGAGTCTTAAGAGTAGAGAGGAAAGAGGGTTTAGAACAGTTTGAACAAACCTAAAAATGAAAGCTGAGGAGTTATAAAAGGTGATGATTGTGGACGGAGTAGCATCTGAACTTGTTATTTATAGGAGTTTGGGTTAAAACGCGATCGATCGAACGTAGGATAGACAGCTCCAAACATATGGGGACTGTCTCTGTCTGCCCGCAAGTTTAGTTGACCTATAAACACGCTTAACCATGTGATCACCAGTGCTGTTCTTCTTCTTCTCTCATTCTATTCAAATTCCCATTTGTTTTTGGTTTCTTCCTTTTCCTTAAGCTTTCTTCCCTCCTAATTTCCAAGCTCGTTTAGAAGCACACAATGATGAGACCAAGCTGTCCAAAAAGTCTTGAGTGGTTTTGGGTTTCATATGGATGAAATCTTGGAGTGTTCATGTAATAATGGGTTTAGTTTTTTTTTTTTGGTTGGGTACAAAAGAAAGGAAACCTAAATTACAACATTAACGCGTGCCCCAATAATACAAAGTTCTTTGCCGATCTTGATGTCTGAAAAATCGCGTTTTTAGCATAAACTCTAAAAGGACATGTAATCTTGGTCGTGCTCACATAATTAACTGAATCAAATTGTCACTGCTCTGATTCCCTTCCTTATATACGTGTTAAATTTGCATTTTTCAAACTCGAACCTGAGTACAAGATCCCTGCATCAAAAAAGTGCCCCCTATAAATAACCGTTCAGAAGAGGAAAAAATATTGATTACCTTTAACAAATTCACTTTCAAGACAATTTTCTTATAATCATGATCCCAAACCAAATAAAGACCCTCACAAACTCCCCTCAATTCAGCAATCAAAGACGTGCATGCTCCAAAATTATCACTGACCGTTACAGTCTCATAGTAATCCCCCAGCCTTACCAACAGAAGAACCGGGGTACTTAGTTATGCTTCTTGCTACGTTTACTTGGCAAAGCTTTGTCAAGTCCTCAATGTTCTTATTCTCTGAACGTTTGAGTCCGACCCAAACTTATATCGTGCTAAAATTGGGCTCATATACAGCTATCTTTTGAGGGTTGAATTTGGAGCCTGGCCCACTACTAACAACTGATTTGTTAGACCAACCATTCATTCTCTTCAGCGGAAAAAATAAAAAGAAGGGAGACTATATGTATATCTCTGTATCTGATTGGTCACCATCAACAAAGAGTTAGGGCTACAATTCAATTTTTGCATCTAATTTATTAAGGACAGAAGAAAGTTTAAGAACTTTTGTCTCATTGTATTAAACCAGCAGACATTTCTGATACTAATATTTTATGGTGGCTTATCACATTCAATTCACCATGTAGGCTCCAACTTGTGGTTATCACATAATGCTCTAATTGGTTCATGGAAGTCTTTAAAGTGCCTTAAAATATAATTCGAGTATCTTCTTTTATTGATTTATTAAATAATTTATTTAAATTAAGTAATTTATGAACTAGTATTTGAAGAGTTAAATAATTTATTCAAATTAGGTAATTTACGAATCATATTCATATTGAAGAGTTTATTATGTAATTAAATATCTAAAATGTAATGAATGTAATTTTTTTCCTTATAAACATGATAAAATAACTCAAAAAATGGGTTATATATATATTTAATGAGTAAGTGTGTGATTAATTTGATTCTTACTCCCATTTAGAATTATGAGAAAAAAAGGAATATATGAAAATTGAAAATAAGACAAATTCAAATACCGAACTAGTTTATAATGTTCACCTTACTACTGAGTTTTTGTGATTGTTTTTTGTCCATAGTTCACTATTCTGATTTTGAATATAAAGAAAAAAAACAGAAAAGCATTAAATACTACAAAACTCTAGAAATTGAGAAGTTATTCACATTTTGGATACCAAATTTTATCAACGTTTTAAAAACTAGATCGAAAGTTAAATCGATAAGTCAAAAGGTTTAAGATTTAAAAAGTTCAACCGATATTGAACCGTCATAAAACTGACTAAATATTGAATAAAATTAAAGAATTTAAAATATGATTGAAAGAGATTGTTTTTATTCATAAAAAAATTTAAAGTTTAATTGAAAAAGAGATGGTGAAATGAAAATAAATTAATTTGTTTTGGTTCATAAAAACTTATTAATTAACAAAAATTAACTGATTAATTAATAAATTGATCAGTTTTTAACAATCAAAATTATTAAACTAAATCAAACTATAAAGTTAAATTTCGAATCGAAAAGTTAAAAATCGAACTAAAAAGTTGAACGATTCAAAGTTTTTGCGATTAAATTTAATCATTATATTTATGTTTTCATTGATTTTAGCCATGGAGAAATTTTTTTAAAACACTGTGAAGTAATAACTCGTTAATCACAAAAATTTAAAATTTTAAAAATCATTAGCTTAAGATGTCAAATATATTAAAGATTTCAGATTTTCACATGTAGTGATGAGCCAAGGTCCCAAGATGTGGACGTCACAAGAAATTAAAAAATATATCAGCAATCAAGTTGGTGGGTCCTTTACATCAACGTCCGACTGTCCTTTTCCTCCACACAATTCCCGATGACCCTGCAACGCTCTCCGGCAGATTACCGGCGATATTGGGCAGGGTTGAGAATTTAGCATATAATAAATATGTGTACTAAAGAGTTTGTATGGGGTGAGAGGTAAATGTGCAGTTAATGTTTTGATCATACGTTTCGTGGGTTTCTAGTAAATGGTGTTTCAGCTATGGAAGTTAATGAAGCTGTGAAAGGTCCCATGATTATATATATTTAAGTTGTTACCTGGATATAATAATTTATAAATTAATTGATATTTAAAATTTAATTATTTTTTATTTTTATCAATTACTCCCTTCAAATTTTTAAATGAATTACAAATTTTAATTATAATTTGAACTTATAACCTTCTGAATTGAAAATAACTTTAAGGTACCTTATACGAGATTTCTTATAATTTACTTAATTTTACAAAGATTTTATGATCTTTAAACTTTTTGAGAAACACTTTTAATAATATATTTTTTTTAGAAAATATATTTTAGTTTTCATTACTAATAATAATAAAACATATGTATATTAATCAAATATTACTAACATAAAGATTTAATTTAATTTATTAAATATGACTCAAACTAATATAATTCGATTTAAATAAATAATTTAAGATAATTATAATAAATTGTTTATCTATATAAAATTATATTTTTATTCTCGATCAACATTTTTTTTCAAAATTTTAGGCAAATTGTAGTTTCTTTTCTTTTTCTAAGAAAGTAATTATTTTTTTCAGTGCCGCTTGAACATATAACATCTTGAATTAGAAAGTCCCACTTTATTAAATTTTGTTTTATTTTTCAAATACATGGTCTACTAGGGCTATACATGATAAAAGGGTTGCATGCATGCATTTAATTCGATTCTGAAATTGTGTTCAAAGAAGCTGACGAAGGGAGGGTTTACCTACATCTGCCATAGCCTATATATCATCAATCTGTAGGCTGTGTATGATATAGAGACTCTCGAAAGGGAAAGCATAAATAGTTACCGAGCCTACCCACGAGCTAAAGTCTAGATCATGTTTGGATCGAAATTGTCCAGCTTTTAGAGTATTGTAAGTAGCAATAATAGAAGATTTGTAATTATTTATCGTATTGGACCAAATATAGGAGCATAATTAGGTTTCCACCCAAAAATAGCCTATCCATGTTGGAATCTAGTTTGAGAGCTAGACAACCTCTTTTATTGTTAACAATTGTAGGAGAAGTTAGATTCTCAGTTCTCTTACTTCAGCTTAATACAAATTACATTTTTGATAATGTGGTATTTCGTGTTAAACAGTGTTTCTTTTTAGTTAATAATAACCTATATATGATTTTTATTGGCGTCTTATCATGTAAAGTGACATTAGTATATGTAATTAACTACATGATAAGTATTATGTAGTGGTCATAATCAGTTATTATTATAAGAAGATATTATATTAAAAGATAAAGGAAAATATGTCATAGTCGATAATTGGTAATATGAATAATATAAAAAGTAAAGAAAATCATTTTTGTAGAATACAAAATTCTTTATAATCATCAAATAAGAGCTATGCAATTGGTTTGAAAGATAAATAGAGTTATGCAATATCACCATATTTTATGACAGTAAAAAATGTTTGAGAATTAATAGATAGTAACCTCGATTTCTTTATCAAAGAATTTTAGGGGTGTAATAGTTTCACAAACTTTCAAATTTTGTCACAGTCGTTTCTAGCATAATCAAAAATTAGAAAAATAAAATGCACAAATATCACCTAGCTTAATTCTTTCTCTAACGACAATAGTTTTATACAAGGCTTTACTGAGTCAACACCACTCAACTCTTGACACTATCTCTCGCCCTCACTACCCGTGAAATAATTTAACACCCAATAATACGACCGCCTTGTACTAACCTCAATAGAGAATTTTTCTCAACAATTTTATAACAAAAGAACACTAAATAAATGACTCAAATGATTAAACAAAATTCAACATAAATGAAAACACTTGAGATAAAAAGCAACTCTCCTAAATATGTCGCTTCATCAACGAAAGAATGAGAAGTTGTCCATCGAAAGATCTGTTGTGAGACTTTAATATCGTCACTAAAAATTTCGCATACAACAACCACAAAATGTCTCAAATCAATAAACGTTTCTTCACCGAAATGTCATACACAAAGGGCTGCAACAACCACAACAACTGCTAAAGTTTTTCTCACCAAACCAATGACAAACACAACAATTACAAAGTTACAAAAACTTCTAAAATTTTTGCACACCAGCACTAAAAACGACAACTATAAAATTACCCAGGATAACCCTCAATTGTCGTCTAACAATAGGAAAGAATGCAATTGGCCATCAACAATTATTCAGCTCACTTACGTCACCCAATCAACAGAAAACGTAACAAAAAGATGTATTAATTATCAACGTAAAATCAACTGCAAAATCATATACAATAGCCACCAACCTAACACTGGACAACCACCAAATTAGTTGCAGAAAATCACATAATTAACCACAAACACAACACTCACTCACAATTTACTGCGTCTTATACCATCACAAAATTTTTAACTCACTAACATTGTCATTTAGCCCACGATAACCTCATACATACGCATTGCTATTTCAAAATATGAGTCACACACACACACACCACACTAAGTTTAGGAATCACACAATATCCTTCGAATCACCAAAATAATCAGACTAAAAAATATGCTTTTCACGCACCCACCTCCAACAAAACCAAGAACCAAACAGTTACAAAGTCACTTACATAAGGAGTCCAGAAGTAGGATGACACATGCAAGAACTTCTATAGCTATCTTACAATATCCATACCACAACCAATCAACCAAAAAAAAATCACTCACGCAAGCCTTTCTTGCTATAGTGAAAAAGCCACAAGATATCTATCCATAATCTGACATAACCACTTGAATTTTAATTAGAGATGGACTTCTAATTTCACCAGAATTCTTATATTAGAGTTCAACTCAAATAAGGAGTATTACTTATTTATACTGTATCTTGAGTTGAATTTTTAAACATTATCTTGAAGACCCAATAATCAAAAATATCAAAATTAAATAATAAGACATAATAAATATCTTAACACTTTCATTATAAAATTTGTTAGAAATTAATTCCTAGTGTCAGTCATGGGCCATATGTGCATAGAATATTCGATATTTATGATTTCTTAAAGAAAATGAAAGCTCAAACCAGAAATTCCTTTTTTTTTTTTTTCTGTCAAGTGGATATAGGAAAAAACAACTATGTGATAAGTCGGATGTTACGAAACATAACAAGGTTGGAAGACTCGAACCAAAAATGTCTCCCATTTTGCAATCGTCAATTTCCAAATATTTATAATAAAAAAAGGGTTGTTGAGGGGACGTAAATGCCAAAATTGACGAGTGAGAGCAAAAATTTGTATTCATTTGGAACAGCAGGAAGGTAAGGAGACATACAAGAAATATGAAGTAAAGTGTAGTAAATGAAACCACACTCGTATGCTGCAATTTGCAATAACTCTTTTGTCCCGTTACTGCCACTCCTATGCTCTATTGACCCCTTAGGACCTTCATTACGTAGGTTTGGCAATTCTAGTCGCATTGCTTTGATATTAATTTCTTAAATTTATTTAAGTTGATCAATTTTTTTATAGCTTTCATTCGATCCTATCGGTTTAAATTCTCTTTTTAAAATAATGTTATTTAAAAATTTTAAATCAAAACAATATCATTTGAAAAGTTAAATCAACGTATTGAAGACAAGTTATGCTCAAATAACTTATTTGAAAGACCGGATTTGATCTGCTAACATCATTGAGATCATGTCCAGTTATTGCATGTACATGTGTATACTATATATTTGGAATTTAATTAATTATGTGATTATTATTTGACAGTTATTAGTAACTATTATTAATAAATAAAGAGATTTTATTTTCAATTTGATATACATAATTAAAATATTATATATAAAGCTCTCAAAAAAATTTGAATTTTTTAAAAATTGAATAACTCATTAAATTTTATTAATATAACTTAGAGAATATATATATATATATATATGAATAGTAACTTTTGAAAAAAGAAAATATTAATAAAGATATTTAAAAAGAGTAAATTAATTGACTTTTCGTTTATTAACATAATTTTTGATCCTCTTAACAGTCTTATTAATAATTATATATTTAAAATATTTTCAATTATTTGATAAATAAAATTATTTTTAAAAATTCATGTAACTTTTTAAAGATTAGTCTTTACATATTTCGTAAATTATATAAGTAAAAATAAATAAAGACAACAAATTATCTAATTTCTAAAAATTTGAACGTATAATTAAAAATTTTTAAAAATCCAAAAAAATTAAGGACATTTGACGTTTGTAATTTATTGAGAAACTAGTAACTATTAAAGATTATGATAGACACGGAGATGGCGTGTCTGCGCATTGAAAGCCGACCTGTTGATACCTTCTTTGTCTTCCTTAGTGCTTCTTCTTCGTAGTTATCAAACTCTCCTTCACACAACTTGCAGGTCGTTTTCTTTTTCTATGCCCTCTTCTCATTCTTCATTTATTTCACTCTCTTTGTCCTTTTGTAATTAAAATTCTATTATGGTCTTTTTTTATCAAATATTATATTCTTCATGTAATTTCTTGATCATGAAACCCAAAAAAAAAAAGTAAGAATATGAACTTCTAAGGTATACCAAAACAACGAGTCATAAATATATATGGTGCATGTAAAGAATGGTCAATACTTGAGCTTTCTCATCATTAAAAATAATTATTGCTAAAAATAAATTAAAACTATTTTGTGATATTATAAATATTAAAAAATATATTTTGTTAAATTTTTATCATATTATTTTAACTTAAATTATTATTAAAATTAGGTTAAAATAATCATACAAATTATTATGTGTTCAATAATCATATTAAATGGTAAAATACAATAGAATAATTAGATCAAAATTTAATAAATATTTTTAATATTTTATACCATAATATGTTTTTAAGTAATTTATCACGATAAGTTCATGGCTGGGCGGCTGAAACCATCGAACCTAGACAGACAGTCATGCTGTCATAGTCACGAAACCTGGCAAGCAACACATTTATATTTAGAATCTTTATTCAATTCATAACCTACCAACCAGCAACTGTTTTTCTTTTTGTTTTTAATCTCAACTTTATATATATATATATA
>JANQBM010000007.1:30348664-30359504 GCA_025594535.1 Erythroxylum domingense | reverse complement strand
TTATTCAATTCATAACCTACCAACCAGCAACTGTTTTTCTTTTTGTTTTTAATCTCAACTTTATATATATATATATACACTAATTGAATTATAAAAAATATTAAAACCTAAAAACTTAAAATTGACTAATATACTAGCGTTTCCAATTAAATATTTTGCTCATTTTCATCTTTTCTTATACTCCCATCATTGTTCAAAGTTTTGACAAACTTGATGATGATGATTTTGCAATGTTTAATTTATTGAATAAGTAATTGTTAAGTCATTTTAGTATTAATTTTTATATTCATACATCTTACA
This sequence comes from Erythroxylum domingense, assembly GCA_025594535.1. Lineage (NCBI taxonomy): Eukaryota > Viridiplantae > Streptophyta > Magnoliopsida > Malpighiales > Erythroxylaceae > Erythroxylum > Erythroxylum domingense. The sequence goes on along the minus strand of JANQBM010000007.1, from coordinate 30,359,204 downwards.
TTTATGGGTCTATATAAATAAAGAGTTGTTGAGTAGTAAATCATAAATAAAAAATATAATTTCAAAGTTCCTTAGGGTTCTTAGTTTAATGACCTTATCCAAAACAATTCTTATATACACATTACAAAAGAATTGAAGATAAGGAGAGCTAGGGTTTTAGACCTTGAGCTATGTTTACTAACAAAACCAGCCTCTTTTAGGTCTTCTTTCTCAGCTAAGCTCTTGGCTTATTATATATCTCTTTCTCTCTGTAACACCTTCGGTCTCCTTTTACTGGTTTTGTTTGTACGTTTCTCGGCCATTTGTGTTTCGGATTCCTGAAACCTCAAGGATTCGTCGATCATCAAAAACGGTTGATGGTGATAGTTTAGTCTCTTTCACGTCAGCTTTCTCTTATTTTCTCTTGATCTTGACAACCCCACGCCTGAAATTCACCTTTTCTGTGTCTTTTTCCACTTGATGATCATCGTCTCATCCATAATCTCTCCTTTCTTTAGCCTTTCTCTGTCACCTACTCATCTCTTACTACCGCTAGCTGTTCTCGGGAAACGATGAGCAACAGTTTGTCTGGTTTCCTTGACGAACCTGAATTTGTCGACGATGACGACCTATTCGCTATATTTGACAGTTTAGGTAGCGTCACCGAGTTCCCTCCGGCTACGCCGTTGGTCCATGTTGTTGTCAACTCCAAGGAAAAGGAGAAAACTAGGAGACTGGTGTCGCATAAGTCTACATCTTCAAGTGTCTTGCAAGAATCGGAGACGGAGCTTGTAACATCGCCGAGAAGCAATAAGCGACAGAAGACTACAGTCACAGCAGCTTCCGATGAGATAAACCCAGATGGGCAACAGCGAATTTCTCATATCACCGTCGAACGTAACCGAAGAAAGCAAATGAACGAGCATTTGTCGGTGTTAAGATCGCTTATGCCTTGCTTCTATGTCAAAAGAGTAAGCCATATTCATATAACTCATACCTACTCATGAAGCTTCCTGGAACTTGATGCTATTTTAGTATTGGTATATCATGTTTATCGTTCTGCTTCTTGCTATATATCTTTTTAGGTTTCTCCTTCTGTACATAGAAGTGTTTGTTCTCTTTATGGTTCTCTTTGTTCAAGGACAGTTCACGAGTACAGAAATGTATTAAACGAACAGAATCAAGAAAGTGGCAGTAACTTAGTGTTTCTGGTTCTTTTTTTCTGGTCTTCCTTTGTTATTGGTTACATAAGCTTTTCATGTTCAATAATGGCGGAACATAGGGGGATCAAGCATCCATAATCGGAGGTGTTGTGGATTACATCAACGAGTTGCAACAAGTTCTACAATCCTTGGAAGCCAAGAAGCAAAGAAAAGTATACAGTGAAGTCCTGAGCCCTAGGTTGGTTTTGACTCCACTTAGCCCTAGAAAACCACCACTTAGTCCTAGACTTAACTTACCTATTAGCCCAAGAACACCACAACCAGGTAGTCCCTACTGGCCTAGAGTACTCCAGCAAGGTTACCTTAACTCTCCAACAATGGCTACAGCTCTTGATCCTTCTCCAACCTCTTCAGCTTCTTCCTCCATCAACGACAACACGAACGAACTCGTTGCCAACTCCAAATCCTCAGTCGCAGACGTGGAGGTTAAGTTCTCTGGTCCGAATGTTCTCTTGAAAACAGCATCTCCAAGGATTCGTGGTCAAGCCGTGAAGATAATCTCTGCCCTCGAAGATCTATCCCTCGAGATTTTAGATGTGAACATTAACACCATTGAAGAAACCATGCTTAATTCATTTACTATCAAGGTAAAAAACCTTATGAGCACTAAATAGTTTCTTCATTATTTCCATAAAGAACAACCTTTCGAATGCAGATTCAGATTCCTCAATACATGATTGACACTAGCATTGAAAGTTGCTGACAAGAAAAGACAATTTACAAAAACTATAGTTATGAATTTGCTTCTTCTGCTATATCCCATCTCATATTTATAACGTTTTGGCTCATAGTAGTTAGTAAGTTAGAGTTGACTTGAATGTGTCTTGTTTATGGTGAATGAAGAGATCATTTCTTGTAAGATTTCATCATAAAATCATGAGAAAATGAAAGCATCTACATCTACTACTAGTACTTTGTACTGCATGCATTACTAGTACTGAGCACTGACTTGGAAGCTCATTGCACGTTTCTCGAAAAGCTACCACCTGAGGGGGTTGCAGAGAGGGTATTTTACTCTTACACGCCCCATTTGTGGTTTCAAAGTTCAAGAACTTTTTGTTGTTTTCTAGTGTGGAATGACTATGGAGTTGCACGGATTCCTCTTCGAAGATACCGATTGAACATTTTCTGCTTTGTTTTAACAGATTGGAATTGAATGCCAACTTAGTGCAGAAGATCTCGTCCAACAAGTTCAACAAACTTTCTGCTAAACCTGCTTCACTACCCTACATGCCTAACAACTCCTCCTCTTTTTCTCTGAAGTTGTATTAATAAATTTTGAGTATAGGCATTTACCTATATTCTTAATTACAAGCAACATGTAACAGTAGACTAGTCTTTGTGACTTGTACGAAGGGAAACAGTTGTGATTGATCAGGAATCTTGAGCTTTTTTTTCTTTTCTCTGTAACTTCACTCCAGCACTGTAATTCAGTGCCCTGAATCAAAATTTACTTTTGTCTTCGTGCAAACGTTTTTTTTTTTTAATTTACGTGTGTGTATATCTGATAGTTTATTCCATATGAATATGAAAAATAACGAACCTGAATTTTACACTCTTTTGATATGTGACTATTAGCCAATGCTGTTGAGTTTTTTTTTTTAAAATTAACGTTTTCGTTATTATTAAAACTAACGCTACTATATATATGATTGAGTAATTAAGACCCTTTTTTAGTACAATTATGACTATGATTAAGACCTTTTCTTTTTGTAATTCTCCAAGCTGATTAAAAACAAAACATGTTTTTTCTTTCTTAAAATGATGAATTAAAGCCAAGAAGATCTTTATTAGTGTCCTTTTGTCAGAGAATATTGAAATGCATTACTTTAGTGTAGTTATTGATTAGCTTAGTAATTGATGACAAAGAAAATTAGGGAGATTATTATGGTTATGAGTATATGCAAAACTTGTTTACAGTTGAATAATTAATAAGATTTCTATATTTCTTTTTGGTGAACAATAACTCAAAATTAAGTGATAGATTTACAAGAATATTGAATCCTTAAAATTGTAGGAAGAGATTACACTTACAAGATCAAGATCAAGATCAAGATGAGACCTCTCGAGTATAGATCGATATATAGGATCGTGAAATAGAAAGGTAGTCTAGTTCATATATCCTCGGATAAAAACATTTTATTTATTAATAAAAAACTATAAATCAAGAAATTTATACAAGTTATGTTAACAATAATTATGGTTGACATTTTTAATCTATTTGAATAGGTTATATTTAAGTTGATTGATTTTTAGATTAAATTTAAAACTAAAAAGACTGAGTCAACAAAATAATATTGTTATAATATAATTGATTAAAAATGATATCTTCTATTTGATTCATTATCAATCCTACTAATGCAAATTCTGCTTAATTGATTATAAGTTCTTCCCTTAAAACAATTCAGTTCTATCTATCCGAAAATTGAAACTAACTACATAAAACACCTATCTGTCCCAATCTTTTTTTCCTTTCCCAGCCACTATAGTTAAACAGGTTAGCTCGGAATTGGGTGTTTGAGTGGAGGAAACACGAAAGGACCACTAAATGGAAACTTAGTGGTTACCATTTGTTTGTTTTAATGATTTTAAAATGATTCCAAGTACATGAATTCTGGTGTGTGTATTTTAAGTATTCAAGCATTAATTTTGCTGAATTGGTAAACTTTACTTGGAATATTATTTCAACAGTGTGGTAATTAAGGAACATATGGTCCCATGTATTGTGACTTGAGTTAGACGTTGCATGAATTTCATTAACGGTTCGTGGACCAGTTTGGTTCATTTTGATTTGAAATTGGATTCCAAGGAGAACATTTATTTTTCTTAGTTCATATTTGACTTTTAAGGTGCTTGTCCTGGACAAGCAAATCGACTGTCGATGGGTCTGTCAATAGGATCTTGGCTTCATATGTGTCATTTCACTGAGTCTTCTGGTGTTAGTTTTGTTGAATGGATTAATGAACTAAAGACCAACCTTTCCTTTCAACAAAACTTAATACCCTTTGATTGTTCAAGACTTTCAAACAATGCGTCTTACTAGTTTAAGCCTTAAATTATAAATCAAAATTTACATAATAAAATTTGGCTTTTAATGCGACCATCTAAGTTGTTCTTCCCACCTCTTCCAAATTAATCTTAGATTCTAAAATATAAAGTCTTAACAAACGCAGATTCTATATGTCTTTCCTATGATCATATGTTTACCTTTTCCCAATTATGTTTCTTAAGCAATCATTTCATCATTATAAACAGATCATACTATATATATCACAAAAAAGGAATTAATAACATTTAGTTCATCAGATCAGACTATCTATAGATTCTATAAGACTTTCGGATCCACACAGTGGATCAAGCAACTACTAAGTTAATCATAACAAGTTATGAAACAAAATCAAAATTCTATTCTCCAACAAGTCCTAGAATTTGTGGTACCAAATGCAAGAGGCTTAAGGTCTACGCGCGATCGCTTGCTTAGCAGTGATCACTCAGGAGAAGAATCCAGGATTATTGTTGAAGGTGAAATTCGGATCAATCTCGTCGTTCACGAACCTGAAATCGAATCCGTTGGTCGGATAGTTAGTGGCGGAGGTTGCTGCAGAGATTATATTATTGAGCTCAGACCCCGAATTCTGACAAAAACTTTCGCCTCCTCCAAAACTACCGGGAATCCCACTTCTGGAAGTTGAGATAAGCGAGGGAGAAAAGTTGCTCATGAAGCTGTTATCCGCCATGGAAGGAGAGAACCTGTGAGGTTCAGGCTTAACGATGGATGTCGACGGGAAGTGAAAGGAAGGAATTGATTGTTCGATGACAGAGTCCAAGTCCTGCGATTGCTCTTGTTGATAAGAAGGAGATAGGACATGAGTGGCTTGGTTACAGGTATGACTTCCTCGGTACGTGATCTCCAAGATTGTTGGGTCATTATCAGATCTTTGAATTTGTTTTGTCGCCGAGCAACCTTGGACGTTTCGATGAGTACACCTGTAATACCCTCTGCAAGCACAAACCTTTAGTTATTGAGGTTTCGAAACAAAGAAAGAACAAGACAAGATAGAGATCCAATCCAACCTTGGATACTTGGTTCCAAGAATGTATTTCTGTCCGTATTTTCTCCAACTAAACCCATCATCAAGAGAACCTTCAACTCCCATTTCTGGATCGACTCGAACTAATTGCATCCGCCTTGGAATACTCTTCCTGTCAGATTATTACACCAATACAAACAGGTTCGACCGATTCATTGAGATTCAGAACTGTATTACTAGTGTGAAATTCATATCGGATTTAATTTTACCTCTTCTTGGACCCATCTCTGAGGTCATGATCGGAGTCTTCACTCCGGGAACTTCCGGTTAGAGATGGCGGCGATTCAGCCATTGGAGTGGGAACTGATGTTCCTGACCCTGAACTGCTAAAATTTACAATTGATAGTGACCTTTCGTAAGAATTCAGGATCCTTTGTAGCAACATTTCGCAAGTTTCTCTCGAAGAATATGGCACGTTGAGATGGATTTGGAGCTGTCTAGCTAGCTCTCTTCCCTGTCTCAGCTCAGCTATCAGATTCTTCAGTGCCCAGTCTCCCATTTTCTCAATGCAAACGAAAGGGGAGGAAAAAAAATGATTTAACCCAATATAAAAGACAGTAGTTTCTGATATCCGTTTGACATATACTTGGAAATAGGACTTGCAGTGCGTGTAAAATCACCAGAATTTACAGGTAAAGAAGGGATAGGTTTAGGAACAACAAGAAGCTAACATGATTTTTGAGAATTAAATCCAAGCTCTGCAACCAATAAAGAACTTGGAAGCTGATCACTATGATGCAGGAACCGGAATACTAATGAAACTACTGAAAGAGGTAGCCAAAGCTGGCATGAAATCGAAAAGGGTTAAGTGTAAGTTTCTTGATATGGTAAGTGGATTATAATGGAATAAATAGAAGGAAAGAACATGAAGAAACAAGGAAGATAGCATTTTGAACGTCGAGTGGAAAAAATAAGGGAAAGGTTGACTGAGGAAAAAAGCTTAGTGGCTATGGCTTCGTGTTTTTGGTTAAGACCGGTCTTTGGTCATAGGAAACATCTGATTCAAAGCAAAAGGAAAGTCCAATTTGACGATCTCTTCTACTTTTTGACCCCAATGAGAAGCATTGCTCATAAAACTATGTTATAACTTAAAATTAGGTTGGTTAATGATAAAACCTTCCATGCTTAGAGATCTTAAATTATTTTCACTCGGACTCAATTCTACTTAAAATCAACCAATTAACTTAGGGTTGATCAGATTAATATCAAATTCAAATTAAGTCTCTAACATTAAAACATTTAAATATAATATAATTAATTAATTATTATTAACCTTACTCATATCATATAAATAAATTTATTTAATAGAAAATCTCTTTCATTAATACACGTAATTTTATGGAATTAATATGGTGTTGAAAAAAATGGGTACAAAGTAATTAGACATATGGTCATTGTTTGTCAAATACACGTAATTGTTTTTAAAAATTGTTAAATACGTATAATAATTTACGAATTAGGTATTTTAAATAAATTATTTTACAAATTAATGGTTTAGAGTAAAATAATACATTTAGTTTAATTAATATTTATAAGTCTATCTTTAATCTACTCTTATTCTATTATCCTCCAAATCACTAAAATAATAAATAATTTCCTAATTATAACTCAAATTTGAAATATTTGAATTGATAAATAGACTAGGGCAATTCTATTAATTGAATCATCGTCCCAACATATCAAACATTGAAAATGCAAGATTTTAGTAGGGATGACAATAGACCGTCAAGTCTGAAATTGAGTTTCAGCCCAACTTGTCCCGATCTAACATGATTTTATTTTATAAATTAAAAAAAAAGAAATTTAAGAATGCTAAAATTGATATTATTATTTTCTTGTTCATAAAATGAATTGCATTTTAATGATAATAATTAATATTCAAAACTTATAATCGTTTTTATGAATTTTTTTAAGTGTTTCAAGTATTATAAATTATTTAAAAGGGACTTTAATTGAAAAAGAAAGACACCGTGTTACGTAAACCGCAACGAGGGGTCGTTCTTCGCTTCCAGATGTTGGTTTTACACGACCTTTTGTTGATTCAGAGAATCTTCAGGCGTGTGGAATAAGGTTAAATGGAATTGGACTCATATATTGCCGAGTGCTGACCCTTTTTGGAACTCCTTTGAAACTGGACTTAGTCAGAGGCAGGCTTAGCAAATTAGTCTCGGCCCAACTAAGTTCAGCCTAGTTTAAAATTTAGTCAGGATCTCTTTTTTCTCATAATAATATTATTTTAGTCCAAATATTTAAGAAATTTAAATTCAAAAGGATGTCATTTTAAAAAATAAAATCAAAATGACATCTTGCCTGGACCGAGTTTGAGTTATCTATTAAGATTGTCGGACGAAGTAAGGTTAAGATTAGGCTTGGCCTAACTCAATTCATCACGAAGCTTGGTGAGAGAGCAACATAGTTAAAACTTAGTAAGGGTTGAATCAATTTAGATATAATCAATTAGAATTTAATTTAGACTCTAAAAAATTATTTTAGATTCAAACCCAAAATTGAAAATGTTTGAATTAACCCAACTCATTATGAATCTTAATTAAGTATTGGTACGCTTTCTTACTTGGCCTTTTGATGGTAGAAAGTTGACAATTCAAATTTGTTTTCCTTTTAAAAAAAGTTGACTCCCCAACTTTGAGGGCCCTTTAGCTCTGGCTCATTAAGATACTAAGAGGAATAAATCGCAGGATGTGCCCTAGTGGAGTAAAAAACTCCTGTTTCATGTAACTACTACCCACAAGGAAGCCAAATCTACCTTTGCGAGAGATTCGAACTCCCTACCCTGCGGCTGATAGTCTTGGAAGGTTTTACCCCCGGTCATCCTTTCAACCACTAGGCTATGCCCCGGATGGCTTTTTTATAATTTTCTTCTATACTTTATAGGAGGTTGAGAAGTGGCCTAAATTTAACTGTTATGTTCAGTTTCTAATTATTACGATGATTTAGCAGTACATTGTTACATTTTATTGGAAAATGATATTTTGTAGCAGGTTTTTTTTAATTGAATCTAAACTCAGATCGAACTTGATCGAGCGTCAATTTCGATCCAAATTTTGATTAGATTGAAGTTCAAGACCATAAAGACTTATTGCCAACTTTATATGTTGCTATTTACATCAACTGTTTTTGCTTACATTGGGTAGGAAAAACGACATTAGATTTCTGGGATCTTTTGCACTTTCTCATGCTTTCTGACCCTTCACTAGGGACAGCAGACAAAGCAGGCACTTTATGAAATTTTCACGTTCATCTCCTTCTTTTAATCTTTCTTTACCTTACTGAGCATAGAACTCCCCTGATCAAAAAGCCACAATTGCCAAATTTGAATTGATAAAAGAAGCAATTCTCAAACACTTCACTCCAATATTTAGTGCAAACAACGGCCTTTATATAGGTATTCAGGAAAAGATTGCTTTCTTAATTATTGGAACAAACTCAACTACTTCCTCATATCTAGGAACAAGTGAAACACCCTTAACTACTTCCTAATGACTAGGAACAACGGAAATAAACTCAACTACTTAAAAAAAAAAAAAGAGAGTTGCTAAACATACTAGCGGATACTTGGTCAGTTGAGATTAGTCATCATATTAGTGATTCAGAAGAGAAACGTAAACCCACCCAAGTTAAGGTTATTACAACTAGATATGACTAAGCTACACATAAGATATTGAAACTGACGTTTGCTCAGCTTCCACTTGCTATTTTATATAAATAATTATAGCATATTTTATATAAATTATTTACATACTACATTTGGGTTAAAATAGCTACATTTTATTATTATCAACTTAAGTCGTTTAGTTCCATATTTTATTTTAAAAAAGTTTAAATTATATTTAAAAAAAATTTGTAAGTAGGGTGAACTTAACGAAAATAAACTAGAAGAAAATCAGGCCGAAATTGAGGTTCAGCCCAAAAAATTCCCAAAACAAAGAAGCAACCAGTAGAAAAATGAACAGCACCAAAATCCTCCAGCAGTAGCCAAAACGACGCAGCACCAAAAGAAGGAGAATAGTAGCAAGACGTAAAGCGGGAGAAGAGAAGCAAAATGCAGACGGTAAGAGGAAAATTACTTAGAAACCAAAGCACCAGAGGATAAAGTAAAACGCACAGTAGGCGAAAAAACGCGGGCAGCACTCCATTCTCCAATAAAACGCAGAGGAGCAACAAGCATCGATGTCGTTTTAGACATTGGACAAGGTTGGAAAAGTAAAATTGGACAGAGGAACTGAACTCACGCAGAGGAGCAACAAGCCAACACAAAACACGCTAGTAGAGAAACATGCAAGAGCAACAGAATCCCACCCGAAAATCTGTTTGAAATAGAGAAGATAAAGAGGATGGGATAAGCTGAAGCCTATCACAAATCGTGTCAGTACTCCACACAAAGGGGGAGAGTTCCAACTTATTCTCTTATATATTCTTGGAATTTAACCGTGATCGAATCATAGGCGCAGCGGAAAATTACGAATTCTGAGCGTATCCTGATAATTGTGTAAACTTGAATTAAACATAAACGATTTAAAAATTGTACCTTGTTCGCTATCCTGTTGAAAAATCTTCGAAACTTGTTCGATTGATCAATCACGAGTTGTTCAATCGTCCAGCCTCTGATAGTATCCACAGAGCAATTCTCAGCTGCTGTGAGAAAAAAAAGTCAGAAGTGTTAGCTTTTAAAAACTTTTCTCGTATTTATAGAAAAAATCATAAGAGTCTTTTTTTAAAATTAAATCTCTTTAATTATAATTAAAATCTAATTCTAATTCTAATTAATTTAATTTTAATAAAATCAAATATCTCATATTTGATTTCCAAAGTTTCTTAAACTTTATAATTAAGTTCAACTTAATTAAAATAAATGTTCTTTCACAAATTGCTCTTTGATTTGTGACCCATTAGGGTCATAATAAATTAGCAATGATTATATATTGTAATTCTAATTCACAATTAGAATTAGATAAATTAAAACTTCTTTTTAATTTATCTTTAATTTTCTAATTAAACAATTCATAATAAAAAATCATAATTGACGTTTAGCAACATGTCATGATTACCCAAATATCAGGAATGTCATAGTGATTGACTTAACCTATTAATGCATGACTATAATGTATAATTTAATTTTTTCATCATTCAATATTCTAATTGGACATAACATGGATACAGTGTCTACTCTTGTCATCCAATCATGTTCGTTCTTGCTAATTAGTAATTGATTTATAATTGAAATTTGAA
>JANQBM010000007.1:30191919-30204681 GCA_025594535.1 Erythroxylum domingense | reverse complement strand
TCAAAATGGATCAAGCTATGATTTATGGAAGACTCGTTGATTTCGACTCCTTGAAGAAGAATCAGATGGATATTGAATCAGAAGTCGATGCAGCGGGATGGAAGAACTTCTTTCAGATTCGTGAAGTAGTTTATCTAAATGAAGTTTATGAGTTTTGGAAGAATATGAAAGTAGTAGACGATACTGTAGTATCAATAGTGGATAGATTGTCAGTTATTGTGACATTGGAGCTAATCAAGAAGGTCAGCGGATGTCCTAGTGTTGGAGCAGAGGTGTCTCAGAATACTAGATGGATGACTAAAAGCCTTGTAGAGAAGGCACATGTCAATCGACAATTATATGGATGTAGTGACCTAAAGGACAAGAAGGCGGCAAATCTTGTTCCGAAGGCTAGGGTTTTACATACAATACTCTTTCACTGTATTCTACCAAGTACAGGATCGAAGAATGTTGTACAAACATAGATGAATAATGCCTGTTCTATCTTCTTAACCATCAGTCAATAAATCTTCCACACCTAATTTTGGGGTATATGATGAAGACAAAAAGGGATTCTAGTGCCTTACCATATGGCATGATGTTAACAAGAGTTTTTAAAGATTCTGGAATTCTTCTAAACAGAGGAAACAGGGTGAAGATGAATATCAAAAGCATTATTAATGCATTTACTATATGTAGAATAGGATTGAAAACCTAAGAAAAGGAGGAGACAACTTCTACGGTGAAACCAAGGACTAAAGGGGAGCGCACAGTCAGATAAAGTGGAATTGTTACTCCTATTGAGAAGAAGAAACCTAAACCCTAAGGAAAAGTGGCTATAGAAGAAAAGAAAAATAAATCGTCTGAGGTAGCAGTAAAAGATAAGACGATTTTACAAAAAGAAAAAAGCCAGGTGCATCTATCTGAGAAACAAGTGTCGTTGAAAAGAAAAGGAGAGACATTTGATGCTGAGCAAGTTAAGAAATCAAGAAGATCACCAAGGTTACTAACTCTTCGACAAAAAGAGCAGAAGAGAGGAAAAGAATTGATTCCTGGTGAAGATTCTGAGAAGGTAGTAAAAGCACTTCAGGCTACTAGGTCTTTGGTCTCAATCTTACAACAACAGTAACCAAGGTCAATAAAAGAGATCGAGATTAAGAGGAAGTTGGAGTTTGAGAAGAAGAGACCCCAACAACAACCACCTTCTAGACTGGTAGAAGAAAATAAGAAGTTGAAGACTAGTCAGAAAAAGAGTATTTCAACTGGTGTTAATCAGAAGGAAAAATCAGTTGATTCTCATAGTCTTATCAGAAAAGAGGACTTGAAAATGAAGGTGATAGAAGAAATGGTACTTGTGAGAAGCAGAAGCTCAATCATAATAAGAGAACCTGTGCAAAGGATAATCAAGGTACAAGTTGAACCTATCTTGGTCAATAATCGGTCTATACATCTTCTGAATCATGAAGATAAAAGATTATATGGGATTCTGAGAGATAAAAAACAAGAACCATATCCATTGAAGATGACAAAGGATCGATATACCATCTAGCCAGCTACAGGTAGAACATTGATCAAGATTGTACCTGATGTGTAACCTAAAGCTGTAAACATTGTATGCAATGTAGAAAAAGGAAAACAAAAGATGTACCTTGAAGGGAAAACAGGTGACCTTACAGATGAACAGATACAAGAAGCTGTGAGAAGCATAGATGATGCATGCAATGTAGAACAACCAAGAGGCATTTATGTTTCACACCACATTTCAAAGGCATCAGGAAGTCATTGTGGACGCTTCTCCACAGATGCAACTTCTCAGGTAGTTGGAAGGGTGACTAAAGGACGGTTCAGAACTATCATGGTCGGAGGTATCAGTTTCAATTTAGAAACTTTTATGAACCTACTTATCCACCTTAGACCTTTGAGTTCTATACTATCAATCAAAGATGTCTTTCACCTTCTTGACAAACCAATACCAAAACTACCAAAACCTGATGACCTTGATCTCCCAGATGGAAAACAATTTTTCGAACCTCTTGATTTGAAAATCATTGAACTATATGTGTTACCTTCAGAAACATATGCTGAACCAAACTTTTATCCATCAAGTGCACCACAACGAGTTCCTACAATTGGGATGGAAGAAGTTAGTCACTCTCAGCAGTGGAGTCAGGAAGCCTTAGTGAAGGAGATTTAAGAAATTCATACTAAGGTTGATGATTTGAGGGACTCCGTTAGTGATCTACATGAGGAAATAGCTTATCTTTAGGTGACAGTAGAAGAAGACCTCAAGCTGATCAGGACTGACATCCAACGAATGTTTTCTGAAATCATGCAGCATATGAGGAAACCTTTTTGATTAATAAAAAATAGGGGGAGAAGAATAGAAGAAAGGGGGAGAAAATTAGAAGGTAGAAGAAAGAAGAAAAGAATAGGGGGAGAAGAACATAAGCAGAAGAAAAAGAGGCAGAAGCAGAAGCAGAAGAAAGAAAAGAAGATAGTATATGTGTATTTTGTTCCAATTCTTATTCATTATCTGAATAAAAATAGTTCATTCACTTTTATCTTTCTAAATTATGATTATTTGTTATCATCAAAAAGGGGGAGATTGTTAAGTCAGGAGGACTTTACGATAATTAATTTTAATGACAATCAAATAATAATAATGTTATAAATAAATGAACTAGTTTGATGAGTGTATTAAGTGTGCAGAAGAAACAAAACACAGAAGAAGCGAAACACAAAAGAAAATAACAAAAGAAGTAGAAATACAGAAGAAACGAAACATAAAAGAAGCAAAACACAGAAGAAAAGCATAGAAGAAGTAGAAATACAGAAGAAATAGAAGAAAAGCACAGAAGAAGTAGAAATATAGAAGAAGCGAAACACATAAGAAAAGTATAGAAGAAGTAGAAACACAGAAGAAGCAAGATACAGAAGAAGCAAAAGATAGAAGAAGAAAGGCACAGAAGAAATGAAACACAGAAGAAGCGAAACAAAAAAACGGAACACAGAAGTAGTGAAACACAGAAGAAGCGAAACACAGAAGAAGCGAAACACAAAAGAAATGAAACACAGAAGAAACAAAGCACAGAAGAAACAAAACACAGAAGAAACGGTTAGTTAGTTGGAGTTAGTTACAAAACTCAACTAAATAGTGGTTATCAAGAATCAAGAAGTGGTTATCAAGAATCAAGAAGCAGCTATCAAGATACAAAGAAGTAGTTAGAGACTTAGACTATAAATACTAGTCGTAGTCAAAGATTGAACAACTTTGAACTTTACAACTTTACAACTTTTCTAGAAACCTTTGATCCTACAACTTTTGAGCGTTCAAGTGTATACTTAGAAAAGATAAATTCTGTAGTACGACTACTGTAATAATAGCTCACGATATCTTTCTAGTGAGAGAAAGAAAAGGCTAAGAGCCTGGAGAGGCTAAGATAGTTGAAAGAATACTTAGTATAAGAGACCTGAAGAGGCTCGAGAAGAAAAGAATACTTGTAATTTGTTGAAGTACAGTGAATACTCAGAAGATTTTTGAGGACTGGACATAGCCCATGGTTTGGGGTGAACCAGTATAAAATCGCAGTGTCTATCTTCTATCCCTCAACTTATTCTATTTTGTTCTTAAACAAGTATATAGAAGTTATTTGCGATTTAAATAGATAACAATTTTGTGATAGTCTTTTAACAAGTTAGAGAAGTTCTTATCAGAAATATTAAAGATTTTGTATTCAAGAAAAGAATACACAATTCAACCCCCTTTTTGTGTATTTTGTCTGTTATAAGTAATTCTATATTAACGTGTGATTTACTTCACAAAGCCTAATTCTATAGATGATAGATCATCTGGTGATGTAAGGTATCCATGATGGCTGTGGGATCTTGATCTGCTCTAGTGATCTGAATATGAACTTGCAGCCGTTCGGACAAAGTGGGATCATCCAACCTAATGTTGAAATCTGGTGTTATCATCAGAATGGCGCTTCCATTGTTAAGAGTAGTCAGCAAAGTATCAATAAAAGAATTTTGGTATGTATTGTAGGCAGTGGCTAGAAAAGATATCCTGGCTATAGCAGGTATTCCCTTTCTTCCATGAAGTGTGAGAACAAGGTGTATAGCTCCTACATGTAGATGTGTATAGTTATGTTCTCTCTAAAGAGAGATCAGATCCTTTGGTATCTCAAGCTTTACATATTTTTTTGCCGTAGTAGATTTAAGACCATACTGTTCCAATATGGAACTCTGGATTATTTCTTTGACTTTTGGTCTAGATGTAGACAAAATACTACGTATACTTCTTATCCAAGAACGATCACAAGAATAGATACTGTAAAGACTCAATAAAGGTAAAGAAGACTCACAAACACAATTTTCTACCAGGGTATGGGTAATTTCAACTAGATTTTCTATACGATTACATAAAACACGCTTAACACTAGAAGGTAGACTAGACATAGACAAAGTTGAAGATCATTTGGTAGTGTTTCCATAACTATTGGGCTCTCTCCTTACTCACTCTTATCAAGAGACAATGTTATCGCCGACCAAGACATGAAAGATGGCTTCGATACTAACATCTTTGTGACATAAACAATGAAAGGTCTTTGTTATGGACATTTCTTGAGTGGTTTCCACCACTAGATCAATAGAAGCAACAATGTTCTATGGTAAGTTCACAACATCGTCTATGGAAAGCTTATGCTAGATGATAATCTACTCATTGTTTCTTCATCCTTCATCTCCATAGCATGAAACATATACTGGAGCCTTTTACACTGAACACCATGTCCATTTTTATCATACTTCATTAAATTGTCCATGATATCAAGACAATGTGCTCCAATCTCTTATAGATTTTCTCAAAGGGATAAATCATTTTTCTGATACACCGATCATTTCCTCCTCCATTGGACCTTCTCTAGTGAATTTTTTCCTGGTGAACTAGAAGCACCAGATATTGACATACCAGGTCCCAATAGTCCTCAATATGACACAGAAGAATCAGATTCAGACCTTGTAGGACCTTTTTAGCCTCTTGACTTAGTCTTCCATGATGCTCAAAACCCTAATGATGATAGTTACAGTCTTAATGAAGATGAGTTGAATTAATTCCTACACAAGCTTCACACATGTGAGCTCAATCACAGTAAACGACAAAAGACATATCAAAATAATACTAACAACTCAAGTAATCTAGACTCTCCATCAAATTTTTAGTCATGGCATGAATCAATACGTGACAAATAATGTATTGGATTCTATAGGACTTGTGTTTTTAGGTGTTTTCCTTTTTGAGCCTCTTGATGAAAGAGAATCTTTGTGGCCCACAATCCACTATGTAAGATCATTCTTATCATCATATTGTTTGCTTTTTAGAAAGTTGTTTGCTTTTTCAAAGTAGCTTTGTGAAAGGTGTGATGATTGTACTTAAAGTTGCTTTCTATTTTAAAGTTGTAATTAGTGTGTTTTTGAGTGTTTTAATTTCCTATCCTTGCTTCACTTATAAAAGCAAGGTTCCTCTTCCATTGTAAGCAGACAGAGCTTCAACGTTTGATTTCAATGAATATTAGTTTATGTGTTTTCCATTCTCTCTAAGTTCTCCCTCTCCTGAAAGCTTAAGTCTTGAGTAATGTTACTATCTGTCATTATACAGAGACAAGTATGCTTTCCACTCACCTCTTTTGAGGATCTTGTGTATCAAAAAATTTAAGACAGTCTATGAATACATAAAATAATTTTGTTGTGGGATTAGAGTTTAACGGGGAAAGAGTGTAGATACTGATGTGAATATTGTTTCAAAATGGGAAAAAGAGTTGTGAGAGTGTAAGGTTCTTAAGAGGAAAGCTGAGTGTTATGCCTGTGGAGAGAAGGGCTATGTGTCTCTGCCATTATACCTAGAACTTACCGATAGTCACAAGGTTCCCATATTGTTCTACAATAGTCTACCAGACACTTCAGTAGTCTACAATCTAACTTTGGTTAGTTGATGGTCTACTTAAAGGTACTATTTTAGCTAGTTGGTTATCGTACTTTCCCTGTGTGCCCTTCAGGGTCCCAGAGTTGGCATCAGAGTAGGTTTCGTGTCCTGGCCGGCGGTAACACTGTCTCTTGATAAGAGTGAGTAAGAAGAGAGCCCAACAATTATGGAAACACTACTAAATGACCCTGTTCATCTGTCTTCAACTTTGCCTATTTCTAGTCTACCTTCTAGTGTTAAGCGTGTTTTGTCTAATGATACAGAAAATCTATTTGAAATTACCCATGTTCCTGTAGAAAATCAGGTTTATGAGTCTTGTTTATCTTTGTTGAGTCCTTGCAGTATTTATTCTCGTGATCGCTCTTGAACCAGAAGTATAAATACTATTTTGTCTATATCTAGACCAAAATTCAAAGAAATAATCTAGAGTTTCAGTTTGGAATAGTGTGGTCTTAGATCATACTACAACAGAACAATACGTAAAGCTTGATATATAAAAGTAGCTGACCTCTCTCTGAAGAGAACACAACGATACATATCTACATGTAGGAGCTAATACCTTGTTCTCACACTTTATGAAAGAAAGGAATACCTGCTACAACCAGGATATCTCTTCTAGACACTGCCTACACAATGTACCAAAATTTTTTGATTGGTACATTGTTGACAACTCTCAACAATGGAAGTTTCATTCTGACAATATCACCTACTTTCAATATCAAGTTGGATGATCCCACCTTGTCTGAACGGTTGCAAGTTCAGATTAAGATCACTGGACTAGATTAAGATCCCACAGCCATTATGGCTAGCTTACATCACCAGATGATCTATCGTCTACAGAATCATGCTTTGGACCTCAACTTTCCAAATTCTACTTCGGATGCCCTTTATATGGTTGCTAATCGTTCTAATGATAAGCTTACTATCCTCCAAATCCCGAAGCAATTACCGACTATAGAGTTTGAAAAGTTGATGCCTACTGAATGGATCACCAATTACCAGAAGGTGTTTTATGCCTTTCATCGACACTCTTTTCATACAACCACTCCTCTAATTCTGAAGACATTAAAAGACAGAACAGGAAGTCTATCTATGCAAGGCCTAACGAAGATCCATCTGGACCTTTTATATTCAGTGCTATATTTTTGATTCAGCCTGTATTTTCTCATACAGAAGGTAAATCTTGTCCTCCTATCCCTTATTTTAAATCAAATGGAGATCCAGTCTATGTAAGACATCATCATGGATACTTTGTTTGGGATGTTGACCCATCTATGTACAAACCTGACTGTGAAGTCTATCTCAACCCTGAGTTAGACAGTGATGATGATGATGAGCAGTATGTTAGATGACTAGGGAGGAAGAAAAAATTTAAAATTTGTTGTATGCCTTCTTAACAGTATCACCTACACGAGGATGATTTAGATCTAGATGATTCCGGTAAATCTGGTGGTCTACCCACAGAAAGATTCAGACCTACATCTTTTCGTGAGATAATGAAATCTTATACCTGTTAGCCTAAGCCAACAATTCATGTCATTACTCCTACTCCTATACTTTGTATGATGGTTAAGTCCTACGAAGAAGAATTTCCTTCTCTACATAAGAGTACAGATGAAACAACTAGGGTTATCTCTAGCCCTTATATTTAAGCCACATGAATCACTTCACAAGGAATACTTGTCTCAAATCCTTCTGACGAAGTTCTTAACTAGCAGACATCAAATGCAGTAACATAAACAAAGTACTTAGAAGAATTGATTCCAAGTTAGATGGAATCAGTTAACAGACTCATGATACTCAACATAAAGTTGACGTCGTCTCTAAACAGATCCAACAACTGTACCATTCATACAAAGCTCAGATCTAGCAACTTGACACTAATCTTCGACATTACATTACTACACAGTATTTTGGATTTGACTTCAACTTCAAAACTAGAGAACTCAGGAAGATACAACGAATTGTGCAACGTATGGCAGTTGATATTAAATCTGCACAATCTAAAACTATATATGGCTCATCCTCTTTAGTATTTCCAAATATACAACTAATACACTCCTCCTCTGTATCAAACATACCCAGAAGAAGCTGACTATTCAAAGGTCTTCAAGTTCAACCATCCTTTGATCAGACAACATATGCATCCTTAGGCAGCTCAAGCAAAACCTAAAAAATCAAAGCCCAAACCAAAGCCTGAACAAGTTCTTGAGCCATCACCTTCAATTACTACACTTGAATTAGTTAACCAATGGATTAAAACCGTTACAGATTCATACAACTCTTGTTTCTCCACCGAAGTCTCAACCTTCCACCTCTACTGGGAAGGATAAAGTGCCTCTGACAAAGTTCATACAACTCTTGCACCTATACCTGCTGCAGAAGATTCCTCTGCCCAATCAGAAAATTTAGAAGTTGTTCTGAAGCCTCTATCCTAACATCTGAAGTCTCAACAACAATTTCTGAGTCATCATCTGAATATATCTCTGAACAATCTTCTAATTCCTTAGTCCAACTAGCTAATCTTTTAGACTTGGCATAAGTTCTGATGGCTATGCCTGAGCCTACTAAAGCTGAGCCAAATATAAGTGAACCAGAATCTACAAGTACTGAACCTTTTAGACCTGTACCAGTAGCACCGGCTTAACCAACTGCACAGACCAAGCCTACTTCAGGATCTTGGTTTACTTTTGACGATCTTCCTCCAAAGAAATGGAGAGATCACTTGCATAAATTCAGTGCATGGATAGATCTTCAAATGACTCGATCAAATAATCCTTTGTAAGATATTTTGTCTGAGTTTAATTCTCATTTCACTAGTACATTGTGAGAATGGTGGCAAAGTATTGATGACTATCGAAGAATTCAGTATATCTAAGTCACTACAGCTGGAGCTCCTCTTGGAATAATTCATAAGAAATTCATTGGTGACTTTCAGCTTATATATAAGCAGATCTGTCAGGAGTATTTTATAATGAAATGTTATTCATTTGACAAACGTGATTTACATAAGTAGTTTCAATGTATGACAGAAAGGTATAATCTTTTGAATGGATAGAATGATGTTAATCTTTGATATACTTTTATTTCATCTCTTCCAGATCAACTACAACTAGAGCTACAACGGACCATTATTTCTTTAATAATGGGTATTGCTAATCTTTCTCTTGGAGAAATCTACCAGCTTGCTTTAGCCTCTCTTGATAAGCTTTGTGATCAACATGCCTTATTCAAGAACATCATTAAACGTGGTCCACTTCTCAAATAGGCTTGCAAGAAGCCTTATTTTCAAATAAAGTGTAAAGACGAAAAGATTTTTGATTGTAGCAATAAGAAGAAATCTCATCACAATCATGTCTATCATCGACGAAAGTTCTGCAGACAAATGGAAGGTTACAAGCCCTTTAGGAAAACTTATATGATAAAGGATGGGACAAAATGAAAGTTTGTTTGATTCTTCAAGAAGAAATCCCATTATTCTTAGAAAGTTTATAAATATTTTCTCTGTAAATGAACAGGACACTTTGCATGAACCTGTCCTCACTAGATTTCTAGTTATTGAAGCAAATGCAATCAATTTTCTCTATTCATTCTTCTAATAACTTTGAAGATCTTATTGAGGAATAAGCCACTGAAGATGAAGACACTAAGTTTGCTATTTCTATTACGACCTCTGAAGATGAATCTTCTGATTCCTTTATCTCTCTAGTGGATGATTCTCTATACATACTACAACAGACTTGTATGAAATTAGATCGTACTTTAGTCCAATGACCATATGTCTAGATCTAACTCTTTAGACAAGACAAACATGATCGCCCCATCAAAGCTATTGGATTTATGGATACTGGATCTAGCCGTACAATTATAAAGCCTAACATTTTACCTTCTGAAGTATGGACCTAACATGATGAGTATTTTACTGCTGCAGATAGCAATTCATTCAAGATTAAGTTAATTATAAAGAGAAAGATCGGGATACAATTCATCCCACCTTGTATAATTTAGACTAAAGTGCTTGGCAGCAATTTACCTGGCCCAAATATTCTTATTGGTATGAATGTATATAGCAAAGCCTCACCTTTACATATCCTACCTCCAGGCCTCAAACATTGATCATTTTACAGTCCCTACACAGAAGTGAAAATTTTTTTTGAACTTTCTCAAGTTCCTACACCATATACCTCATTGTGATATAAATTATTAGACTACTGTCCTAAATCATATGCACAGTTTTCTCATCCATATCCTCTTTGGTTTAAAAAAGAATGAGGACATCAATCTTATGAAAGCTACACATCTAGGGATAAACCTTGATGACCTCAAAGTCGCACAAGTTGAGTGTGCTATCCTTTTGAAGCAAGGACTCATTAAGCCCATAAAGTCGAATTGGGTTTGCCAGGCTTTCTATGTGAACAAACGTTCAGAGCAAAAGTGTTGTAAAAAGATATTGGTGATTGATTACAAGCCTCTGAATGCATTCCTGCAAGATAACAAGTTTCCTCTCCCTAAGATCAGTACTTAGATACTATTTTTAAAACAAGTTGCTATCTTTTTCAAGTTTGATCTTAAGGTAGGATTTTGGTAATTGGGTGTTCACCTAACTGAGCGGTACAAAACTACATTCTGCATTCCCAATGCATAACACCAATGGGCTGTTATGCTATTTAGGCTTAAAATTGCCCTATCACTATTTCAAAAAACCATGACCAAGATCTATAAGCCTATCCTCAACAGTGCAATCATTTACATTGATGATATTCTCCTGTTCTCAAAGACCCATGAATAACATCAGGCCTTACTTCAGCAATTCTTCGATCTTACTAAACAGTATGACATCATGCTTTCAGCCTTTAAAAGCATCATTGGTACAAGGAGATTGAATTTGTGGGTATGCATTTCATATGGATTCTACCAACCTAGTCCATATATTGCACAAGAGCTATTATATTTTCTTAATGAAAATCTCACTATGAAACAAATACAACAATTCCTCAAGATTGTGAATTACATTCGTGAGTTCATATCACATGTGGTAGCTTACACTTCATGTTTATCTAAGTTGCTCAAAAAGAATCCACCACCTTGGCATTTAGAACAAACAAAGTTTGTCTAGCATTTAAAACACATATGACAAGATCCTCCACCTTTAAAAATTCCTGACATTGGATAACACATAATACAGACAAATGGTAGTGACCATTATTGGGGTGTTGTGCTTAATCAGTGACAAATGCCATTATTATGGTAATGCAAGTGGCCAATTTCGAACCTTTGAATGCCACTGCCACGTCAGTTACAATGAGATATTAGCTATTAAAAGAGGTATTGAAAAGTTTGCTTTCCACCTCGTTCCTTATCACTTTGTCATTGAAATGGATAACACTTTTGATCGCAAGGTTACATGAGCTAATTTTTACTATTTATAACCTTGGTACATTCCACAAATGCACCAGTTGTTCACGTAGTACCTAATTGTAAACAAAATAGCAACCATACAACCCAATCCGAAATTAACCTAGAAATTACCAAGTGAGAGAAAGGGGATTTTGATTTGAAACTAATGAAAACCTAACCAATTATGCAATCAGTGAATTAACAGGTCTAGATGGTCCTAGGGTGAACTACTCTCTCTCGAGTTATAATTCTTAACCCTAATTGATACTCCCTAATTCAAATTATGAAATTGGGTTCTCTCGATTTGCAATTGACCTAAAACCTAAATTAGCTCTAAAATTGTCTACTAACCTACTGGGAATCTGTGCTCGATCTCTCATTACACGACTCTACCGGTTTGATTTAATTCTCTACCTATCGATTCACCTAACTCTCGTTAGCCCAAATTGATTTTCTTGACCCAACTCACCCTCTCAGTTTATTGCCGAATTATTAAGAACAAAATTTGAATCACAATCAATTCAATAAAAACACAACCAACTAAACTTTATTAATCTCAAGAGTCAAAATCCGAAGGTGAGTATAAACATAAACTCAACATTCAACTCAACTATTCTCAACACCTATTTCAATTTCATACATGAATAAAACTAAAATAAATGGAAAATAGTGTCGGGAACAGAATTTCGGAAGTAGTGACAGTGGGAAACTACCTGTTTCGAGAAGTACGTCACATCTAGCTCATTTTCGTGTCTCTCTTCCTTCATTTCCTTCCTCAATCTCTTGATCTCTCTCTAGGTTTCTCTCGAAATTGGCTGAATCAAGCTCTCTTGCACGACTCTCTAGGCTCTCCAAAAACTGTTGCTTCTGTCACATCATGTTCTATTTATACTTTGGAGGCTCTAGGTCAAAGTCAGGGTCGAAATAGTCCAAAAAATCTTGCAAAACTTGAGTTTTTTTGTCAGCCTGACGCAGGCTACGATCGTGGCCCTGCCTGCCACGATTATAGCCAACGTCTTAACCTTTTTGTCAAGATTATGGCCCAATGTACACGAACATGGCCTGACTTAGAGGCTTTTTGTCACGATTGTGCCCCATGTGCACGATCGTGGCCAGGCTACTGCTTGCTCGTCCTTCTCTGTCACGATTATGGCCTGCTATGCAATGATTGTGGGCTAGGTCTTTAGCCCAAAACTCTTCAAATCTTCTCCATTCTTCACCGTTTACCCTGAAACACTAACAAATGCATCGCGGTAACTCAAAAATATAACATTTAAGCTCAAAGACTTAATCTAACCCATAAAAACACTAAAACACTAAAACTGACATAATTAAAACCTAAATGCATACTCAACACTCAAATTAAACCCTAAAACATCATGCAGTTGAAAACTATCAACTTCCTT
>JANQBM010000007.1:30161089-30174388 GCA_025594535.1 Erythroxylum domingense | reverse complement strand
AAAAAGAGAATCCAATTTGAGCTTGAACTCTATCCTGATTGAAGCAGAATATTCGGATCCGATTTCAAGCTCAAACATAATAAAACCAAACTTAATCAATGAAATGAAACTTAATATATTATATTTAAATTACATCAAATCGGACTTGGACGAATTTGTTATCTCTATTGAATTTTTCAATACTTCCTTATGTTGCAAAGTGGACGTCAAGTTGTCAAATCTTGTCTCAGAGGACGATAGTCCATTTTTGTACTAATCTGTTACTCGAATTAAAACGCTACAGATTCATTAGCTTGTTCATCATCATCCAATAATGTCCCGAACTAGGTCTACACAACAGTTCGATAAAACAGAAAATGTCCCGAACTAGGTCTACACAACAGTTGATAAAGCAGGCTCTAACAGGACACAAATGGCTTCTACAATCTAGATCATGGAAAACTTTGTCAGAGAAATGAAAAGCCTTGTCTCGACAAACCTTTTTCTTTTTATAATACCAACAGTTCGAACCATTATTAAAGCGACCTAATCTTTTTATAGACTATAGTCTTGTCTATTAATCAAAGTTGAAAATTCAACCTCAGAATCTTAAACTTAGACGCAATTGTGACATAACGATTAATGTTGGAAGAATATCCTTTTTCTTTAACCCAGAAAGGGAAATTATACCTATGAATGCGGTTAATCCAATGACATGAATTATACTATTTAAGTGGAATTTTTTTTTTGTAAAATTAATATTATAATCAATGAGAAATTTGACTGTTTCAATTATAAAAATTTTGAACAACCCAACTTTTCAATTTAATTTATTTTAATAATTTTTATTATTAAAAAATAATTAATTAATTAGTTAATTTTTATAAATTAATAAATTTTATAAATTTAAATAAACCAATTAATTTTTATTTATTAATCTCTTTTTCAGGTAAACTTCACTTCAATCGGTAAGAACATCAATCATATTTCAAAATCTTATTAATCTCGTCTCAGAGTACGATAGTCCACTTTTGTACTAATCTGTTACTCGAATTAAAATACTTCAGATTCATTAACAAAAATTAAAAGTGAAATAGCTTGTTCATCATCATCCAATAATGTCCCGAACTAGGTCTACACAACAGTTGATAAAACAGGCTCTAACAGCACACAAATGGCTTCTACAATCTAGACCATGGAAAACTTTGTTAGAGAAATCAAAAGCCTTGTCTCGACAAGCTTTTTTCTTTTTATAATACCAACAGTTCGAACCATAATTAAAGTGACCTAATATTTTTATCTATCAATCAAAGTTGAAAAATCAACCTCGAATCTTAAACTTGGACGCAACTGTGACATAGTGATTAATGTTGGAAGAATATCCTTTTTCCTTAACCCAGCAAGGGAAATTATACCTATGAATGCGGTTAATCCAATGACATGAATTATACTATTTAAGTGGATATTTTTTTGTAAAGTTGATATTATAATCAATGATTGAGAAACTTGACTGTTTCAACTATAAAAATTTTGAACAATCTAACTTTTATTAATTAATTGATTAATTTTTACAAATTAATAAATTTTTATAAATTCAAATAAACTAATTAATTTTTATTTATTAATCTCATTTTCAATTAAACTTCACTTTAATTAGTAAGAACATCAATTATATTTCAAAATCTTATTAATCTGATGAAACAATAAGTACTAGTTACATTAATTTCGTCGTTTGTTTCGACTCCTTGATGTGAACATGAAGCAACTTGAATTTATAAATTATCTAAATGTATCAAAATTTCAAACTAACTTGAATTCTTACTTTTGAAATATGAGTTAAGTTTAAAAGGTTATAACTTTTATTAGTGTTAAATTATGACGCAAGACAAGCGTTGAATGGGCCGTGATATCGTTCACGAAGACAAAAATTTCAGCATATTCAAGTCTGAGTTAACCACTTACACAAGAATCAATTATATTAAAACTTCTCCTCCAAAATTTCTGAATACAATGCTTTTTATGGAATGTTGAAATACTAGTTATACTCTGAATAGGAAAACTAATTCTACTTGGAATAAGAAACCTAAAATTTAAAAATAGGAAGCAAAAAACTAAAAATAAATCAAAACTAAAAATAAATCATGATATGTTTAGGATTCTTCTTATTATTGCCTTGGTCCTCTATCATTCTCCCCTGCTAGAAAAGGAACTCATCCCTAAGTTAGGTTGATACAAATCTTTGGGAAGATAAAAAATGGAAAGATTCGCCACGTTAAATGTTTTGAAAATTTCCATATCAGTTGGTAAGTCTACCATATAGGCGTTGTCATTAATCTTCTTTAAGACCTTATAATAACCATATTTCTTTGGCTTCAATTTACCATGAACACCCATTAGTAATCTCTCCTTTCTTAAATACACCATTACTTGATCTCCAACCTTAAATACTTGATGTCTTCTATGCTTATCAGCAGCTGTTTTGTAAAGTAGATTGTTCTTCTCTAAAGCTTGTTGTACCTCTTAAAACAAACTGGTGTTGTTCTCAGTGAATGCAAAAACAACATTATTGGTCTTCCCACTTAATGGTAGCTTAATAAGATCTACAACATGCCTAGGAACTTTGGTGTAGACAATTGCAAAAGGATTTTTTTCTAGTTGATCTACTAATAGAGCTATTGTATGCAAACTCAGCTTAGGCTAATGCAAAGTCCCATTGTCCTTTGTTGTTGCCACAAATGCAACGAATTAGATTACCCAAAGAACGATTGACAACCTCAGTTTGGCCATCGGTTTGTGGATGTGCAGTGCTACTAAACTTATAATTTAGTGCCAAATCCAATGACATGAATTATACTATTTAAGTGGATTTTTTTAAAAATTGTAAGTCTGAGTTAACCACTTACACAAGAATCAATTATATTAAAACTTCTCCTCTAAAATTTCTGAATACAATGCTTTTTATAGACTGTTGAAATACTAGTTATGCTCTGAATAGGAAAATTAATTCTACTTGGAATAGGAAACCTAAAATTTAAAAATAGGAAGCAGAAAACTAAAAATAAATCAAAACTAAAAATAAATCATGATATGTTTAGGATTCTTCTTATTATTGCCTTGGTCCTCCATCATTCTCCCCTGCTAGAAAAGGAACTCATCCCCAAGTTAGGTTGATACAAATCTTTGAGAAGATAAAAAATGGAAAGATTCGCCACGTTGAATATTTTGGAAATTTCCATATTAGCTGGTAAGTCTATCACATAGGCGTTGTCATTAATCTTCTTTAAGACCTTGTACGAACCATATTTCTTTGGCTTCAATTTACCATGAACACCTATTAGTAATCTCTCCTTTCTTAAATACGCCATTACTTGATCTCCAACCTTAAATAC
Source organism: Erythroxylum domingense (assembly GCA_025594535.1). NCBI lineage: Eukaryota > Viridiplantae > Streptophyta > Magnoliopsida > Malpighiales > Erythroxylaceae > Erythroxylum > Erythroxylum domingense. The sequence goes on along the minus strand of JANQBM010000007.1, from coordinate 30,171,020 downwards.
TTGATGTCTTCTATGCTTATCAGTAGCTATTTTGTAAAGTAGATTGCTCTTCTCTAAAGCTTGTTGTACCTCTTAAAACAAACTGGTGTAGTTCTCAGTGAATGCAAAAACAACATTATTGGTCTTCCCACTTAATGGTAGCTTAATAAGATCTACAACATGCCTAGGAACTTTGGTGTAGACAATTGCAAAAGGATTTTTTTCTAGTTGATCTACTAATAGAGCTATTGTATGCAAACTCAGCTTAGGCTAATGCAAAGTCCCATTGTCCTTTGTTGTTGCCACAAATGCAACGAATTAGATTACCCAAAGAACGGCTGACAACTTCAGTTTGGCCATCGGTTTGTGGATGTGCAGTGCTACTAAACTTTAATTTAGTGCCAAATCTCTTCCACAAAGTTAACCAAAATGCTGCCAAGAACTTGCTGTCTCTATCTGAAGTAATGGACAAAGGTACCCCATGCAATCGAATCACCTCTTTAAAAAACAACTTAGCTATATGATGTGCATCGGTTGTCTTCCTACAAGGTAGAAAATGAGACATCTTAGAGAACCGATCTACCACAACAAATACAGAATCATTTCCTCGTTGCGTTCTTGGTAACCTTAGTATAAAATCCATAGAAATATCATCCCATGGTATTTGAGGAATAAGAAGTGGCATTTATAAGCCTGTGTTTTGTTGCCTTCCCTTATTTATTTGGCATACAAGGCATCTTTGCACAAACTTTCCAGCATCTCTCTTTAACTGGGGCTAGTAGTAACGTTCTTCCAAATTAGCTATAGTCTTATCTCTACCTATGTGGCCACTTAAATCGCTCGAATGGAGCTCTCTAATCAACTTGTCACGTAGAGAACTTCTTGGAATACATAATCTGCTCCCTTTGAATAGATAACCATCTTAGACTAGAAATTCACCCATTGGTTGATTGAGTAAATACTTTGTCCAAAGCTTCCCAAAGTCTTCGTAACCCTTATATAATTCCTTGAGCTATTCAAAACCTTGGATTTCAGGAGCAATTGTTACTAGCAATGTAGCCCTTCTACTTAATGCATCCGCTACTCTATTAGTCACACCAGATTTATGCATAATGACATAATTGAAACGTTCAAGATAAGTTGCCCACCTTGTTAATATAGAAACAACATGCTTTTTCCCTCTAAAGTGTTGTAATGCTTGATGGTCAGAATATAAAATGAACTCTTTAAGAAGTAGATATGTCTATCATATTTTAAGGGCTCTAAATACCGCATAAAGTTCTTATTGATAAGTAAACCATTTCTTTCTATCTTCACTTAACTTCTCACTAAAGAAAGCAATAAGTCGTCCCTCTTGTGAAAGAACTCCTTCATCCCGCTAGCACCATATTCAAGTTCAAAAGTTTTATTGAAATCTGGCAAGGAAAGGACGGAGGCAATATATAGCTTCCCTTTAATCACTTCAAAGCTTCGATCAGCTACCTTATCCTATTGAAATCTTTCCTTCTCTATACAATTAGCATGGGTGCTATGATACTGCTGAAATTTTGTATAAACCATTGATAAAAAGTAGTCAACCCATGGAAACTCCGTACTTCAATGAGTGTTTTAGGCTTAGGCTAATCTCGAATAACTTTAGTTTTTTCTTCATCCATATGTACACCGACACTACTCAAAACAAAGCCTAGAAAAACTAGTATATTTATTAAGAATACACACTTCTTCATATTTATATAGAGCTTATTCTCTCGTAAAGCTACTAAAACTTGTCTAAAATGAGAGATATGGTCAATTACGTTATTACTATAAATTAAGATATCATCAAAGTATACTACCACAAAATGAGATAAGAAAGGTTTAGAACCTAGTTCATAAGCCCTATGAATTTGCTCGGTGCATTGGATAATCCAAATGGCATGACCAACTATTCATACAATCTATCTTTTGTTTTGAAAGTTGTCTTCCATTCATACCCAGGTTGAATACGAATTTGGTGATAACCACTCTTTAAGTCAAGCTTTGTGAAGATTTTAGCACCATGTAATTGATCTAGCATATCATCAAAACGAGGAATAAGAAATTGATACTTCACGGTCATCTTATTGATTGCACGACTATCTACACATATCCTCCAACTTCCATCTTTCTTTGGTGTTAATAAAGCAGGTTCAGCACAAGGGCTAATACTTTCTTTGATATGTCCCTTTCCCAATAATTCTTGTACTTGCTCCCTTAACACTTCATTCTTCTTAGGACTCATGCGATAGTGGGGTAGATTTGGTAAATTAGCACCAGTAACAAAATCAATGCAATGCTGAATATCTCGCATTGGTGGTAATTGTAGGTTCAATTGTCACATCTTCAAATTCAGCTAATAACCGTTGAATCTCTGTTGGGACAGCTTGTTCTTGTTGCTCCACACCTTTCACCACTAAGGCTATAGCTGTTCTAGCTTCTTTCATATATAGATCCCACAAATTCTCCTTCCTTAAGTGACACCGGTAACAAGGGCTTTTCTCCTCTCTTAGGGCTGTCTTGACTCTTATTTGGAATTATAACAATCTGCTTCTTATTCCATGTAAACATATAAGTATTATTCCAACCCCTATGTGTTGCATCTACATCAAATTGCCATAGACATCCTAGAAGAACATGGCAAGCATCCATCTCTAATACATCACAAAGAACTTCTGCCTTGTAAGTTTTCCCTAATGATAAAGGCAATCTGTATTGCTCCGATATCTTCATGCTTGGGCCTTTCTTGATCCAACCAATGTTGTATGGGGTTGGATGTGGTTCAATTTTGAGTTTAAGATGCTCCACCAATCTTTTAGACACCAAATTATCAATCACAAGTTTACAAACTTTAGCATTAACGGAACATTTACCTTCAAAGATGTGTTTGCGTTGTGATTCATCCAATTGAATGGGTGTGTAAAACAGCCTCTTGATTACACACCACCTCATCTCCATCTTCTTCAGCTACCTCATAATCACCCTCTTCTTCGGCCTCTTCTTCAAGGTACTCTTCATTTTCTTCTCGTTGAGTGATATTAGCAAATTTACATCTTAGGCAATCACTAGATTTATGTCCTAGTTCATTGCATTTGAAACATCGAATGCCCTTGCTTGGTTTAACCTTCTCTTTTCCTTTTGGCTCAGCTTTCTTTGGCTCAGGTTCTTTATTCTTCGGCTCTAAGGTGGGGGCGGTCAGAACCATTTGGGGCAGCTTTGCTCTCCGTCTCAAGTTTTCTATTCATAGGACTTCTCGGATACCTTCTATTTTTCACCACCCTTTTGGCCTTTAAGGCTAAATTATGTGCTTGATCCACGGACCAAATGTTTTGCATGACCAATTGATCTTGAACAGTGTAATTCAGTCCATTCACATATCGAGCGACTTGTTGATCCTTCGTTTTATTGAGATGGCATCTAGATTGTAATTGTAGGAACTCTTCAATGTAGGCAGCAACATTACGCGAGCCTTGATGGCAATTCTGAAATTACTGAAAAAGAGTTTGCTCACAATTATGAGGTAAGAAATGCCCTTTCAAAAGTGCTTCATTCATGCCCAATCCCTTAAAATAGGTTGTCCCCTCAATCGAAGTTGTTCTTGATGGCGTTATCACCATGCACCAGCCTCACCCTTCAATTTGTATGCCACGAAGTCTACTTTTCGTTCAGGTTCTACTTGCATGATATCAAAGAATCTCTCTACTTCATACATCCAATTTAGGAATTGATCAATGTCAACAACTCAATTAAAAGTAGGGAGATCGGCTTTGATTTTGTAAGAGTCACGTTATGGGACTGCTCTCCTTACCGTTGGCTAAAAATCTTGCACAAATTCTCCTTCAAATCCTTCCTCAAGGCCATCTAGAGGTTGTATTGGACCTTCCTCTCTTCTAATCTGCACATGCCCAGAAGGAAGAGGGGCTACCCTTGGTGCTCGAGGTGCGGGAGCATTAGCTTGCCACCCTTTTACCATCTCAGTCAAATTCTCCAAGCTCCTTGTTAAAGTTTCTATGCGATGTTCCATGCGAATACGCCAGTCATCTTGATTTCCTCCTTGCCCAGCCATCTCACAACTTTGCTCTGATACCACTTGACGCAGGACAAGCGTCGAATGGGCCATGATGTCGTTCAGGAAGATGAAAATTTAAGAATATTCAAGTATGAGTTAACCACTTACATAAGAATCAATTATATTAAAACTTCTCCTCCAAAATTTCTGAAGACAATGCTTTTTATAGACTGCTAAAATACTAGTTATACTCTAAATAAGAAAACTAATTCTACTTGGAATAGGAAACCTAAAAGTTAAAAATAGGAAGAAGAAAACTAAAAATAAATCAAAACTAAAAATAAATCATGATATGTTTAGGACTTCTTCTTGTTATTGCCTTGGTCCTCCATCAAATTATGAGGTCTATAATATACATAAAAAATATTGATTTAAGTCTACTCTTACAAAATTATAACCACTTTATCCTTCTAAGCTGATTTTTAAACTAAAATTTCATTGTTTTTTTGCTATTTCGAACCATAAATTTTTTTTTATTTTTTTTTATAATTTTTTCTATTTTATTAATTTTCTAATTTTTTATTTTCTATATTTTTAAGGTTTCTAGGAAAGGTTAAAATTTTATAATTTTCTTTGTAAATTCAAAAAAAAGAGATATTCAAATTTCTTTTATTTATTTTCTTTTAATGTTAACATTACACTGCTTAAATGAATTAATCAATAATTAAAAAATTCAACCGTAAAATTCTTAAATTGTCCAACTTTTTCTTTTAGTTTTTAACTTTTCGGTTTAATTTACTTTAAAAACTTTTGTTATTAAAAACTAATCAATTTATTAATTAATTGATCAATTTTTATAAACTAATAAGTCCTTATAAACGAGGGCGAGCCTTGGAGTAACTGATAAGGTTACTCTTTTGTGACTGCAAGATTATACGTTCGAGTTACAAAAATAGCCTCTTTGTAAAAATGTAAAAGGAGAGTTGCGGGAAATTATAAGTCCTGATGAACAAAAATAAAAAAATTAATTTTTATTTAACAATCTTTTTTTAATTAAACTTCAAACTCTTCAATTGATAAGAATAATCTCTTTCAATAATATTTTAAAATTTTTAAAATTTATTTAATTTTAAACTTATTTTGTGACGTTATAATACTGATTGAACCTTTTAAATCTTAAACTTTTTATCTTACCAATTTAAGATTTAGTCCGTTTTTTAAATATTAAAATTAATCGAAATGTATAATTTATAAAATTATATTGTGGCTGTGGTTTCGTTAAAATGGTGACGAATCTCTCAAATTGTTCTTTTCAGGGGAGGCAAAGCTTTCTCCAAAAAGGGATCCACATCTTTCAAAACAATGAATACGGTTGAGCCAGCTTGTGGTTATCCCTGAGAAAGATGACAAAAGAATCACAATAATCGAGGCATGGATCTTTATCCTCTCCGTCCCTTTAATCTCAAAGGTCAATTTTTATCTATTAAAGTGGACGCATAAAGGGTAGTGAGAACATTAATAGTCAGTTAACTGATGCTTTCGGAAGTTGCATTCAGTACTGTATAGTGATATGAGAGTAACTTGACTCGTACAAGTAATGTGTTAGTTCTATTATTATTTCTGCTTTTACCACATCTATGTTAGAGTGTATTTTTCATACTTATAATATATTTTTTCGAGATTAAACATGGCTCAATTCCATCATAATTCACATTATTTAAAGAGAAAAAGAGTAAGATTATGAATACTATATCAAATTTAATTCTAGTACAATATAATAGCAGTACTAATCAATATTAAGTATATAAAATTTATGTCTGTACTGGTATCAATATTTAAATAAAAAAGAGACAGATAGTGGGATAGCTACAGAGTTTGATCTCAAATTATTTAGAGTTTATGTAAGCCAAATTATGCATAGGTTAAGAATGAAAAGATCACTTAAGCACTTTATAAAAAGCTTGAATTGTTGAAAGGCCTAACTCATTCTAAAGCTAGCTTAAGAGAAAAAATTTACACATTATTATAAATAGCTGAATGCACTCACACTTGTCTGATGTGAAATTTTTGATACACCCTCTCAGTTTAAAGCAAGACTGGACATTTGTTAGACATATTGAATAAAGGGACAAAACTAAACCCCGCTTCAAACCATTGAAATAATCAAGCTCTCATATTATGTTGAAAGATATAATTCTCCTTTAAAAGTTAACTTAAGAGGGAAAGTTTGCACATTATATAAATAACTAAGTACACTCGTTTCTTGACATGAACCAAAGCAAGTTAACGTGAATAATAACAAAGAATGAAACAATTAACTAAAAGATCAGATACCCTTTTGTCATAATTGTCTCAACTTTTATTTCGTTTCTTTGCAACATCGGGAATAAATTATATGAACTTTTCTTGAAAGGAACACTTGGTGTTCTTTCTTTTTCTCATTTTTCTTGACTTGTTCTATGGCCCTTTGGTTCATGATAAACTTTCACGTACTAAAGTATCAAAGCCTTTCACATTTTCAATGTACTTTTGCTTTTGAAAGATTGATAGTTTCTTCATTGTCTGTACGTTACTGTGCTTGAGGGAATGATAAGTTGACAGATGTGCGTTTTATCTCGTAACTCTGTTCGATATATGTTGATACTTTAAACTTCATATTCTCACAGTTTGTATCTTTTGGCAGATATTTCAAGGCCATAGTTACCATAAAATGGAAATTAACTTGCCTGTTCTATGTTTTGGATGCAGTCGTAGCTCGTTTTGCAAGAACATGATTAATTAGGTACTTTTTTGTTTAGTGGTATCCAATCAAATTAGCTTTATGTTAATATCTTTTAAGATTTGTTTTTAGTTGATATCTATTATTGACGAAATAGTGGAGTTCTCAAGATCAACAAACGAGCTCGCCTGTATTTCTAACTCTCTATTCATATCCAAGTTATATGTGTAGAAAAGCTGTAGTCATAGGATTTGTATCACTATCTAGCTGTCTCAATTTTTTTTACTATATGTGTTTTATTTTTGCTTTTAATTTGTTAATTCTTGCATGTTTCTTTCTTCTACTTATTTGCTAGATTTAATTTGTATGTGATTCCTCTGTCGTATGTAACTAGTTAACTAATTAAGCATCTGCTTGATCAGTTGGTCTGATCAACAGGTCGAGTTTTTTTTAATTATTATTCTTACTGTGCTTATTATTATTATTATTATTCCAATTTTTCTTATTATTATTATTAGTATTATTATTCTTATTATTATTATTTTATTTTCTAAACTTGCATCACGTATTTAATTTTTTTAATTTTTTATATTATATTTATCTATAAATTTATTAAAAACAACCTCTTTATTTTATAAAAATAAGACGGTGCATTATCAAAATTCTTAAACTCCCCGTTATACGAGATTCACTTGGGAGTGATGATAATAACGACGAAAATCTATGTATTGGCATTTTGGCTCGGACCCTTCCTCTAACCCAAAGTCAACACTCAAAATCAATTTGGACCAAAGCAACGTCGATTTGTTAAATTTTAACAAACCAATGTCGTTTTGTTGAAAGCTCGCTAACAATTCAAAAAGAATAAGTCTTACCTAATCTATTCCCACCCTACATTTAAGGGGTGACCCAAATGACAAAACTAACTTCTTAATAGTCTCTTAAATCAAGGAATCACATTTCAAGTTCACAATTAGGGTTTGCAAAGTTGATGGAGAGAGTAATTAAGAGTCTATTTGAATCAAATTCTTCACTTAAATCTAAATTGTTGACCCATTAAATTATTTATTCGGAACATGTGACTCGCAAAGTATTACGTGTATTCGGCAATTCATCTCACGTGAACCCGAAAAGTAATGAATAAACAAGAGTTAAATGGACATTAAATGGACTTACCTATCTTGAGTTAATAGCAATGTATAGAGAAACAGGGAGTTGTTACATAATTACAAAGATAATTATTACAAGAGGTAAGATAATTACTGACTGCTTAAGTTTGCCCCTCACAAGATGTAAAACGTCTCTATACTGAACCAATGGTCATCAACAATTTCATAAAGCAAGTTTATAGCCACCAAAAAAAAAAAAGATGTCCTCAGGCTCACAAAAACGTAACATCACCTTTGTTTTTCAGGAGGGACCGCTTTTCTTCTCTATTAAATGCTTTCCAATTCTGTCATATTCCAATTTGCTTTCACTCAACAATGTCTATAAATCCCTGAACTTGTGCGGTTCAACAGTCCACAACACACAAACAAACCCTTAGTCGCTTTTTCTTGAAGGACCAGTTCTTGATCTTATACCAATTCTAATCTTCAGGTGATCATATATATATATATTTAAAAAGATGGGTATTCTTCGTCTGGCAGTAGGAATAATGGGTAATTCTCACTTTGATCCTTTTCTTTTTCCTGATTCGATTTGTTTAATCTAATCCTGACCTAACACATATCGAAAACTCTGTTGTTTCAGGGAATGTAGCTACCTTGTCACTCTATTGTGCACCCATGTAATATCCACAATCCTGACACTGTCTTCTCTTCTTTTTATTCACTTATAAGTATGAGTCTGAAACATCTAAACGTTGTTGTGTTTGTTACTTGTAGAATAACATTCACGAGGGTCATAAGAAAGAAGAACACAGAGGAGTTTTCGTGTATTCCATACATCATTTCACTGTTAGCCTGCCTTACTTACGCTTTTTATGGAACTCCTGTGGTGAGCTACGGATGGGAAAACTTGCCGGTAGTCACAATCGATGGCATAGGGACAGTTCTTGAGTTATCCTTCATCATAATATACATATGTTTTGCTCCATTAAAAGAGAAGGTAAGCTAGCTAACTTCCTTAAAATCCATTAATCTGAACTTAACTAGCTTCTTGTTGTATCTAATTACTTGTCTTGGGACCTGCAGGTGAGGGTTGCTGCAATAACGTTACTCATGATCATCTCCTTTGTTTTGGTTGTTCTAGTTGCCATATTCGCCTACCATGATTACCACCATCGGAAACTCTTTGTTGGGTGCGTCGGAGTTGTGTCGGCAGCCGTAATGTACGGCTCTCCGCTAGTGGCGTTGGTGAGTAACTAATCTTCCCATGAAACTCGTGTTTGGTAGTCGGAATTTTTCAACTTCTGCTTCGTCAGCTTTCGTCAAAGATCAAATAACTTTAACAAACTAACGATCAACGTTTTCTATTTAGTCTTTTAAGATTCATGACAGTGTCCACTTGCTAAGTTAAAACTTTACGATCAAGTGTCCCAAGTGGACGAAACCAACTTTTGAAATGTCGGAAAAAAAATTGATTGATAAATAATCTTTTTTATTATTACCACACTCTCATAGTCTCATTAAAGCCACCAAGCACCGAAGGGGTTGGTCTTCCCTTAACTAAGGTTGGAGGTTTTAGTCGCACTTGTATATGCAGCAATGTTAAATACTCTGTATAATTGTTAAGTCACTCTTTGAGATCTCATAAGGTACAAATCAAGATTAATCTGAGCGTGGTAATAACTTAAAAGTTGACCCCACATAAAATACCTTGTAGGTTAATAAAAAAAAAAGCATATGCAATGATTTTATATATTAAAAAATGTAAAATGTAGAATAGAATATAAATATTGATATAATATTTTTATTTCCCTTTTAAGAATTTTAATGTCACACATAGTTTTGTATTTTACTTAATTGCAAATTACAAGTTGAGCATAGGGGTTTTAAATTTTAAGATAAAAGATACCAAACTTAGTCTAAAAAATATTTTTATTATTTAAAATTATCTCATACTTTTTTATATTTACTAAGTTTTATGTTATTATTTATTAATGCAAATTACTCTATAATGACTGGTTATATAATATTTTTATTAAAATAAGTTGATATAATTTCTTCAAATTTTTATCAAAAATATTTTCAACAAGATTTCAAAAA
>JANQBM010000007.1:30102779-30128153 GCA_025594535.1 Erythroxylum domingense | reverse complement strand
TGAGACTTGAGAGTTGAGAGATCGTGAGACGGTGAGGCTTGAGAGTTGAGAGACGGTGAGACTTCAGACGATGAGGCGGGCGGTGACGGCGATGGTGAGGCTGACGGTGACGACGGTGGTGAGGCGGGCGCGGCACAGAGACAGAAGAAGAGAGGAGCGGCGGTGAGAGTGTGAGAGTTGAGAGAGACGAAGAGCAGTCGGGGGGGTGGGGTGGGTTTAGCCGTTTAGGGTAAAAAATTTTTCATTTTTACATAATGGTCCCCCAGGTTTTAAAAGTTTACGGTACCGGCCGGTACCTTCCGGTACTGCCGATACCGGCCGGTACCTTCCGGTACTGCCGATACCGGCCAGTACTATCCGAAAACTACCGGTACCGGTCGGAATCTGCCATCGGTACCGATGGCATGTGTACCGTACCGGCCGGAGGCCGGAATGGTAAGTTCCGGCCGGTACCGGCCGGAACGGTACGAGATGGATTACACTGGTTGGAGTTATTAGATTTTGAATTGGTTTATTTTTCTATTAAAAAAAATTAGGGCCGCTTACTTCATTTCTGGTTTTTTTTTAATTTTTAGTTTTTAATTTTTATTTATTAAGCAAAAAATCGATTTGATTAAGATTTGTAATATAAAATTAAAAATAAAAACATATTTAATTAAAAATTATAATAAAAACTAAAAATAAAAGCATATTTGCAATGTATAGTATTGATAAACATAAATATGAAAATCAGTAATGTAGAAACACAGAAATTAAAAAATTGAAAATGAAGAAACCAGAAATGTGAAATGCAGAAATATCAAAACTAAAATAAACCAAATATGCAGAATAACAAACAATTGAAAATGTAAAAACGAAGATAAACAATAAATAAAAAAACCAGTAATTTAGAAGCATAGAGATCAAAAAATATAGAAACGAAGAAATCAAAAAGGCAAAATGCAGAAACATAAAAGTTAAAATAAAAACGCAAAATAACAAACAATTGGAAATGCAAAAAGGCAAATAAACGATAAATAGAAAAATTAAAGATATAGAAATGCAGAAATAAAAATCAGAAAAACCAAATAGGCAAAAAAATTAGACATGGATGGAAAATAATAAACCAAAAAAAGATAATATAATTAGAAAAATATCAAATTAGTGTTGGAAACTCACCTGGTTAAAAGGCCAAGTCTTTGCTTTATGCAAGGATAAAAAAAGGACGTAAGAGATGAGTTAAGGACGTAAGAGAAAATAAAAGAATAAAGAAGTAAGAGAGAGAAAAGAGATGAGTTTTGAACGTAAGAAGAGAGAAAAGAGATAAAGTTTCTAAAAAAAATGAAAGTTTATAAGAAGAGAAAGTTCCAGACGACCAACCTCCCAACAAAGTTCGCATCAGGAGTAGAGAAGAAGACCCTCGACCAATTACAAAACTGACTTACAGTGCTGCAGTGTTAGGGGGACAGCGGGGAACGACCGAACCTGAGGAACTCGCATGGCCAAAGGAAGACCCTGTAGACACAGAGGAAGGTGACATTAAAACCATGACAGGCAAAACAAGGGCGAGGATTGAACTCTCCCAAACATTCAAAGACAAGTTAGACAAACAATGGGCACAAGCAATAGTGGTAAAGCTGCTGGGAAGAAGGATAGGGTATCGGATTCTAAGCCATCAACTGAAAACAATGTGGCAACCGCATGGCCCATTGATGATAGTAGATTTAGATTACGATTTTTACCTAGTTAATTTCATTGAAGAGGTCGATTACATCAAGGCATTAACCAATGGCCCTTGGGTCATATTCGGCCATGCCTTATCTGTCCAGAGATGGACCCCTTCCTTTCGACCGGCGCAAGGTACAATCACAAGAGCGGCGGTATGGGTGAGGTTCCCGGAACTCCCTATAGCACGATACCACCCCAAGATCCTTTCGGCCCTTAGCAATTTAGTGGGACAAACCATTAAAATCGACGATGCCTCAAAGTCTACCCAGAGGGGTAAGTTCACAAGAATTGCAGTCGACGTAGATGTCAATGTACCTCTTCGTCCAACAGTGGACCTCGATGGCGAAACGATCATGGTGGCCTATGAAGGATTGACTCAGATCTGCTTTCGATGTGGCATGGTAGGCCATGAAGTAGAGTTATGTTTGTCAAATCCACAAAATCACACAACTCTTACATCACACCCGTAACACAGCGTCATCCACGAGAAGGCAGGGGCACATGCTCCAGGAGGCAAACCAACAGCAATGGTGAGCAAAGTTTAGGGCGGCGTACATGACACCACAAGGAGCAATGGGACAGACAACGTTCTTGGCCCTTGGATACAGGTCCAACGACCATATTTGTGTAACGTTAAGAAACAACAAAATCAGCACAACTCATGCAAACCAAGTCACGTCAACCGTAAGGGAGGATCACAGTTTGAGGCGCTGTCAGAGCAGGAAACCAGAGAGACAGAGACGCAAACACTGACTCTCCCAACCACCCTTCCATCCATGCCTAAGATAAGGCCTAGGTCTTCGATGGGCTTATTAAGTGCCGAAGTAACCAAGCTAGGACATGGGCCAACGTCAATGGCAATTGGACTTCGAGTAAAGGAAAGGCCGTGGGCCCTCAGGAAAAAGGAAGCATCAGTATAGCCCAAACCAGTGTGCAGACTTAGAGTCTAGTGTTCATACCTAGGTTCATATAAACCCCACTGATCAACATCAAGCTGTGGCATTTAATTCTCGCCACGAAGTGCTCTATGTTAGAACAAAATCCGAAGGAACGACATTGGTCATGAGAGAACAAGAGTACCCTACGGAAGGTACCGAGGGGATTGTGGAGCAATTTAGACCCAATGGGACAAAATCCATCCTACCCCCTCCTAGCCCCTGGATCGAATGGTCGACGATTCCAATATGATTGATATCTCGAGTGAGTAGGGCTCTATCGAAGAGATAGAACCATAGATTATGAACCCTGTCAATATTTTTGGACCGGCCGAGATTCACGATACCCCTCGAACTTAGGGGCATTGTTTCCTGTAGCCTTATTATGTCGTTACTCATATGGAATTGTCAAGGGGCAGGGGGAAACACTTTCAAATGATCTTACGGATTTTTATCCGTCATTATCGTCCAGGGATATTAGTGCTAGTTGAAACCAGGATTAGTGGAAGACGAGCACAAGTTGTCTTCAGCAAATTGGGTTATGATTATTCCTTCGACGTCGAAGCAGAAGGCTTTAAGGGCGGGATTTGGTTAGTATGGAAGAAGGAATTTGAAGTCTCGATAGAGATAGCTCATAAACAACTCATACATGCCAAAATAAAGTATGGTTTGAGGGATTTTGAATTCTCTGATATTTACGCTAGTCCCCAAATGCCAACCCAAAAATTCCTCTGGCATCTTTTGCGGGGAATAGGACAAAACATTACTCATCCGTGGCTTGTTGGAGGGGGTTTCAATGCGAAATTGAATTTTGCTGATAAAAGGGGTGGCTCCCCGAATACTTCGGTAGTTAGTAAGGAATTTAGAGAATGGGTCTACGAGTATGGTCTGCATGATCTGGGATACGTTAGATCCCGATTTACCTAGAGACGAGGACATGTTCAAGCTCGACTAGATAGAATCTTTGGATCGTCGGACTGGTTGGAAACCTTCTCTCATACGGTTAATCACCATCTTCCTTTTCTTGGCTCCGACCATAGACCCATATTGGTTCACCTTATATGACCGAGATGGAGAGATATAGGCCAAACCCCCTTTTGATTCCAATCAGCGTGGATAGCCCATGAAGCATTTCCTACACTAGTTACGGAGAATTGGCTTCCAAACGAAGCGACGTTCGCTAAATCCTTATCCACATTTTCAAGCCAACATGCAATGGAATAAATTAATCTTTGACAATATATTCCATTGGAAAAGATGACTATTAGCTCGATTGGAAGGCATACAAAGGGCGATGAAGAATGCTGATTCTGATACGCTACTAGCCTTGGAAGACAAGCTGAGCGGAGATCTAGTTCAACTACTGTGTAAGGAAGAACTCTATTGGCACCAGAAATCCAGGTGTGAATGGTTATCACAGGATGATCTCAATACTAAATACTAGCATATGGTTACCATGTCCAAACGGAAGAAATTATCGATAAAGCGGTTGTTTGATAACCATGGAAATGAAATTGATGATGCAGTCCAACTGAGTAATATGGCTACGAGGTATTTTGAGCAATTGTACACTACAGAAGCCACTCATACTCAGAGCTTTCCCAGCTTGGGAGCATTTCCTCGTCTAACAGAAGTGCAACTTCATGATCTCGCTAAACCGGTTCATGAATTTGAAATCAAATTAGTGATCTTTGGGATGAATCCAAATAAAGCACTCGGAATTTATGGGTTTTTGACGTTATTTTTTCAGAGTCAATGGGGCCAAGTGGGGCTTGAGGTGGTGACCTTTATTCAAAAAATATTCAGGAACGAAGGCTGAAAATAGGACATGAATCAAACTATTCTAGTACTAATCCCCAAAGTCTCTTCTCCGAAGTATATCACTCAATTTAGAGCTATTAGTCTCTGCTTAGTGATGTACAAGATCATATCAAAAGTGATAGTCAACCGAATGAAGCCCCACCTGGATACCTTAGTGGCGAATACCCAATGCAGTTTTATTCCTAACAGAAACATAATAGATAACATTATCATTGCTCAAGAAATCATCCATTCGATGAGAAAGAAGAAAGGGAAGATTGGGTATTTCGCTCTAAAAGTGAATCTAGAAAAAGCCTATGATCGACTGAATTGGGATTTTATAAATGACACACTCAAGGAAATTGGGATTCCCAGTACTTTACTCCGGGTCATTATGAAGTGCATTACTACGGTTTCAATGCAAGTTGCATGAAATGGTCAGCTCTCTGACCCTTTCATACCTTCAAGGGGTATTTGACAAGGAGATCTGCTCTCGCCTTACATCTTCGTCCTCTGCACGGAACGTTTAGGACATCTCATATCCCATGCGACGGACCAAGGAATGTGGCAACCGTTTAAGTGGAGAAGGACAGGACTTTCCATTTCATATTTCTTTTTTGCTGATGACCTAGTCTTGTTTGGTGAAGCTACCGAAGTTCAGATGGAGGGGGTTTCGAGAATCCTAGAGAAATTTTGCAAGGAGTCAGGGCAAAAGGTCATCCATTCCAAAACCTATATATTCTTTTCCCAAAATGTTTCGCCGGATTAAGAGCGCAGGCTCAGCCAAGCGTTACAGTTTCAATGCACCAATAATTTGGGTAAATATCTAGGGATACCATTGATCTATGAGTGTATAAAGAGAAATACTTATCAATACATCCTAGATCGGGTCCATCAAAAGTTAGCTGGGTGGCGTGCTCGGGAGCTCTCACTGGTAAGGCGGGTCACATTAACATAATCAGTGATATCATCCCTCCCCACCTATAAGATGCAAACTGTGAGGTTGCCACGACAACTATATGATGAACTGGAACAAATAATGAGGGCCTTCATTTAGGGGTCACATGACGAGAAGCGGAAAACACACTTAGTTAATTGGGATGCAGTTTGTCACCCGAAGAAAGTACGGGGACTTGGGATCAAACGTACTAGAGCCACAAATGATGCCTTTCTTACCAAATTGAGATGAGATTTGCTCAATAAGCTTCCAACGCTTTGGGTTCAGGTCCTTAAAGCTAAATATCAGTAAAATCTACTTCATATCCCTCAATTGCTGCGTAAGGAAGGGGCGTCGATAATTTGGAGGGGAGTAGCAACTATGTGGGGTTATGTCCGTCAAGGAATCAAATGGAAGCTAGGAAATGGCAGCCGAATATATTTTTGACTAGATCAGTGGTTGGAAAATTGGGGTCCCCTAGTATCTAAGATATCAATTCCCCTGCCTGATCGGTTGATGTACACAAAAGGGTCAGATTACTTGGAGGAGGATGGGAACTGGAAATGGAATATGATCCAGAGCTATCTTCCCTCTCAAGCTTGTTTGGCTATTGTGACAATTCGGCCTCCACCAGATGACATGGATGAGGACCAAGTTGTGTGGGGCCCAGGACAACATGGTGTGTTCACGGTAGCATCGACTTATGATTTAATCACAGATTTAGATTCGGCGACCCAGAATCTGACATGGAATGTAATTTGAAAATGGTCAGGGTTACAACGTATTCGATCATTTTTTTGGCTATTAGCCAACAGGAAGTTGCTGACTAACTAACAGTGTGTCACTAGACATATAACAACAAATAGCAGCTGTCAGTTCTGTGGTCAAGAAGAGACAACATTGCATGTCTTTCGGGATTGTAACAGGGTGAAGGCTTTTTGACGTCAATTTCCTCCTGAGGTACTGACGATAGACTTCTTTCAGTGGAACGAGGCAATATGGCTGCATTCTAATTTTTCTAACCCTTTTCACACACAGGTAGGAGAGTGGGCCACAATATTTAGTGTCTCTTGCTAGTATCTATAGCAATGGCGGAATAAGAGTATTTTTGAAGCTAATTTTGCGTAGCCAGAAGTAGGACACCGCATGGTTTCAGATTATGTCAATTGGGTCAAAAAAGCACAAATTGTGACTGGTCGAGTCATCAACGCACAGGGATTGCCTGTAGGTCAATTTCTCAGCTCGAATCCACCGCCGGAGGGTTAGATAAAATTAAATACAAATGGAGCAATTCAACACGGGTCGTTTGTTGGATTGATGGGGGGGTTAATTCGGGATTGCCATGGACAGTGGTGTGGCGGATTTATGCACAATATTGGGGCATGTCCGACCTTGATTGCGGAATTGTGGGGAGTGCATAAAGGGCTTAAATTGGCTTAGGACCTTGGTTATCAGCAAATCATCCTCGAAGTGGATTCGCTGGAGGTAATCAATATTCTTTCATCCTCTGAATGGTTACTTAATGAGGTTACTTTTTTGGTGCAAGGTATACAGGTGGTACTGGGGCGCGATTAG
This sequence comes from Erythroxylum domingense, assembly GCA_025594535.1. NCBI lineage: Eukaryota > Viridiplantae > Streptophyta > Magnoliopsida > Malpighiales > Erythroxylaceae > Erythroxylum > Erythroxylum domingense. Next base: position 30,121,199 of record JANQBM010000007.1, on the reverse strand, counting down.
GATGTGCAAATTCAACACGTCTACAGGGGGGAATTAGAGTGCTGACAATCTAGGTAAGTTAGCTTTGCGAGCACAATAGGAATGCACGTACTTACCAATCCTCCAGTGGAAACGCGGACAATTGTACAACAGGACAATCGAGGAACTCTATATCGCTGAGGCATGCAATAATGTTTTAATTTTGTTTTCCCTTCCATTGTATTCAAAAAAACAAAAGAAACAAAAACCTGTGAAAATATGTTGCAAAATATTAGAAAAAACATATTTTTTTACGTTTTTGTAAAGTTGTTGTAGTTCTTTTGTTTTTAAAAACAAGAAATGATAACAATATTCAACCAAACACACATTTTAAGTACTTCTTTATTTTATGAAAACAAAAAAAATTAGAAATAAGTAGGCCCTTAAAGTTTCGAGTTGATACAAGGTTCAGGTTAATCAACTGATCGTGCCTAAAATTTGAAAATTTTACATAAAATAAAATTATTTCTATTTTTATTTGAAAATTTAAATTTGATTAGAATTAATTAAAAGTATAATGCATAACACTAGCCTTATTTATATATCCACGATCGAATTTGAAAAAGAAAAAACAAAAAAAAGTAGAAAATATCTAATTTCAATTCTATAATTTTAAACGAGCTTTCTAATACTAAAAAACTCAAACTCAACAATACTCAATTTCTCGCCTAAGCAGGATATAAGGAGGGTAAGATGTACGCAGTCATGCCCGCATCTCTTAAGAGATACAGAGACTGTTTCCTTATTATCATTTTTTAATTTTTTTTAATACTTGAACATCTAAACGAGTCAAAGTATTTATAGCCAATTTTTAAAAATCTTAACCTTATATATATAATATCTATTTAAGTACATCTAATCAAATTGGGGCTTTGAAGCTCCACCTATTATCATCCACAAATTCTTATATGTATAATACCTGTTTAAGTACGTCTAATCAAATTTGAGCTTCAATCTTGACCTATTATCATCCTTAAATTCTTATTCCAGCTCAACCATAAAGGAAGGTAGTCCAACCCAATTACAATCTTCATATATAAATATTTGATAATAAGTTGAACCAAATTATGCTCGATTAAAATCTAAATTTTAACCCCAAACATAATTTCAAATTTGATATAACTTGATTTGATTCATTAATTATATAAATATTAAACAATATTTCAAGTCAAACTAAATCGAACTTGAAAATTAACCCTTGAATTTAATATGAGTTTAATAAATTATAATATGATTCATTAAATTTGAATTATACTAAAACAATATCTAATAATTTGAGTATAAAGTTGAGCTTAATCTAAAATTTGATAAAAGTTAATTTAATCAATTTAAATTAATTTAAATTGGACTAATTTATTAAAATAGAGTGGCTTAAAAGGGATTTAATTTGTTAATTTTGAATAAATTTGAATTAATTTATTAAGATAATTAGTAATTTAATATTAAAAATAAAATAAAATAATTTTCTATAGTTAATTTTAAACAATAAATATATTTTTAAAAAATTAAGTCTAGTTGGTATATACTAACCACTAATTAATTAATAATTAGACCTAGAAAGTGCAATTATTTACAATAATTAGCTTTTACTTTTTATGGTACGTGTCTAATATTTATTTATTTATAACAGACACGCCGGCGCCAAAATATCGTTCCCTCTTCCCTTGTCGTTTCTTCTCTCGAATCGCAAACCCTAACTTCAAAATCGATTCTCTGCTTTTCTTGCTGGGCTTCTGGTAAGAGAATTCTATTCAATCTTCAATTTACCGCTTATTTTGCCCTAATTAGTGTTTCCGATCTGATATACGCTGCTATTGATTTGATGTGAAATAAAGTGTTTGGTTCGTGTTGCCGCTGGTCTGTCTTACAGAAGAACAAATGGCATCTGTATCGAGTCAGCCACAGTTCCGTCTCACCCAGCCCCCGTCTAAGGTGCTTCACTTGAGAAACTTGCCATGGGAGTGCACGGAGGAGGAGTTGATCGAGCTTGGAAAGCCCTTTGGTCAAGTTGTCAATACTAAGTGTAATGTTGGAGCCAACAAAAATCAAGCTTTTATTGAATTTGTGAGTTCTTTTTTATTTACTTCTTCCCTTTTTTTAAAATGGTAATGGTAATTCCTAAATGTTACCGATTGGTTACGTTTATTGAACGTCTTTTAGGCAGATTTGAATCAAGCTATTGCGATGATATCGTATTATGCTTCATCCTCAGAGCCTGCACAAGTGCGGGGGAAGACTGTTTATCTTCAGTATTCTAACAGGCAAGAAATCGTTAACAACAAGACAACTGCTGATGTTGCTGGAAATGTGTTGTTGGTGACCATTGAGGGTCCGGATGCACGGCTTGTCAGTATTGATGTCTTGCACTTGGTGAGCTTATTACAAACTTGCTCTGTATGTTTAGGACAAATGTCGATACTTGTGAAGGATGATAGATCTGTACTTAGGCTGCAGTATGTCATGCTTTGCTAAGCTTTTCTTAACATGTATGTAAATGAATCAGCAGGCCCATTTCAAGGAAATATCTTCAATGGCAGCTTAGTGCATCGGGAGAAAGAGCGCATGTGTGTTTGTCTTCTTTCTCCTTTCCTTAACACTGCCTCTTTCTTCCCTACTCTTCCTCCTCAACTTCCTCTTCCTACCTTTTAAGTTAATTTTGGCAATATTTCCATTCTGGTTTTCCTGCAGACTTCTCAGCCTTTAGTTTTTGCATCCATTATCCTCTAGTGTTATTCTACTATCTTCTGTTGTATGACGAGGTTTATGACCTCATAAATTTGCTATATTTGTTTATGTATGTTCGTTTATCTCAATTCATGAAGTCTTCACTTCCCTTTGAACCATTGCAGTTTTTGGTTAATGACTTGTTATTGCATGCAAGTCTTTTTGCAATTGAGCAGAAGTCAAACACAAGTCTCTTGTTTACATGGACAAGCAGTCATGGCTTGGTCCATTATTGGTTTTTGCTTGTTTTTAAGTGTGACAAGTTAATGGTTTTTGTAGTTCATGATACTCTCATTTTAATTACATGGAATTGAATCATGCTAGTTACCTAGAAATAAGGTGAAAGTTCTTTTTATGAAAATGACATATGAGCTTATATGTTCAATTCCTTTGTATATCAGCATCTCTGCTGATGAATGTTGATTGGCTTCTGAATATAACTTGTTTTTCAATAATCTGTCAATGATCAGCAAGACTTATCCTTCATTTCAGATGTTGCATGGACTTCCTTTTTGGCTGCTATTGAAAGTAATATAACTTAATCATTGCCTGTGCAGTTCTGCATTATCCAATATTTATTTGAATGCTTAAATTGTTGTTGTTAGAAGGACTTTTTCCTTTATGTGTTGATTCCAAGTGAATTTATTGTAGATAACAATATATATTACTTCAGTCTGCCTTAACCATTGGAAATTATACAAGCAATGTAGGCTATGGAAGTCTTATATTGTGTTGCCTTTCTGCTGATTCAGGTGTTTTCTGCATTTGGCTTTGTTCATAAGATCACTACCTTTGAGAAGACAGCTGGGTTTCAGGTCTGTTGGTTGATCATTTCCAAATTTTTAGTTTTATTCATCTTTCATTTGTAAGCTTATTTTACATTGCATTTTTACTTTCAGGCATTGGTGCAATTTTCTGATACAGAAACTGCTTCATCTGCCAAAAATGCCTTGGATGGAAGAAACATCCCTAGGTGACAATTGTATTAATTGTCTGACATGGTATCTAGTCAAACTGTTGTGGAACATATAGGCTTAATAGGGTCTTCATATTCATGAAACTTATAGTTGCTTCACCTATTTTAGGAGAATAATGGTATACATGTTTCATAGAAGTGCCAGTGTACTCTTGACACCTTTCATCTATCTTTTATCAAAGCTTGATGATTTTGTGAAAGTGCTAAGAGAGTTTGCGTTTCTTTTTCATCATATTTTAATTAACACAACTATATAGTTGGGACAACTGAGTACTAGTCCTGAAAACATGACTTTTTTCTGTAGAGATAATTGAAATCCCTTCAATCTCATAACGGGTTTGTCAATTGTCACCACAGGATGACCTTTGACCTTATGCTGTCTGTTTCAGGTATCTTCTTCCTGATCATCTTGGACCATGTGCTCTTAGGATCACTTATTCTGCGCATACTGATTTGAGTGTAAAATTCCAAAGCCATCGTAGCAGGTGATATATTTGTCTTTGCATCCTTGCAGTCATTTACTTGTTTATCCTCCTGTGTTGGTTTATTGTTTTTTCTATTCCTGTGCCTGCTATCCACCAGGCTATTGTCTCTGACTTCTCCTCTATTAATTGCCAAATTTGTCATCTCTTAATAGGTACTTAAAAAATTTCCTCATACTTTATAATTGCAATTTTTTTATGAATACAGGGACTACACCAATCCAAACCTTCCTGTTGCTCCATCAGCTATGGATGGAAGTGGTCTGGTAAGTCTCTATCCAAACCTTCATTATGTTAAAAGAAGTTGCAGCCTTTTCACTATTCATGATTGCCTTTCAATTTTGTAACACTCTTTCAGGATTTAAACCGGTGAACCTGCTTTGCTTTTAAGCCTAAAACTCTTCTATTTCATTTGATTGCATTCTCATCCAAATGAATTTCTTTTATCCCCATTGCAGATGAATGTGGGTGTTGATGGAAAGAAACTAGAACCTGAGAGTAATGTTCTTCTTGCATCAATTGAGAATATGCAGTATGCTGTAACTTTGGATGTTTTACACATGGTACTTGCAACTGCTATTAACTCAGTGGAAATAGTTTGTTCTGCAGCTTATCAATTCTAAATCATCTTTTAAATCCCTAATCCAATGCTAGGTTTTTTCTACGTTTGGACCTGTTCAGAAGATTGCCATGTTTGATAAGAATGGTGGTCTTCAGGCTTTAATTCAATACCCTGGTATGTACCCGTATCTCTGATTTGAAGCAAAAATAACGACTGTTTTGGTTAAAAATGCTATACCGTCAACAGAGCGCCAATACCAACTATCTACGACTTGTTTAGATTCTAGCTGTCACCAAACACGTGTTGCACAAGTAAATATAGGATTGTCAATGAACCAATCTGAGCTAATCTTTTCCATGTTCATTAAAATTTTCCCAAACTTGACCGTAGCTTTTCACTTAAGCGTAAAATTAGTGATTTAGCTTGGTTCATTGAAAGATTTCATTGCTCAAGCAGTTCATGTGCCCAAATTGAGTCTCTATATTATAGTGAAACTTTGGTTCTGTTACCTGCAGATGTTCAGATGGCTGTTGTTGCAAAAGAAGCATTGGAAGGCCACTGCATCTATGATGGAGGGTTTTGCAAACTTCACATTTCATACTCTCGTCACAATGATCTCAGCATAAAGGTATTTGACATTATCTTCTTAATTCAAACTACAGATTGTGCTTAAGGTGGCAATCTATTGCTTATTAGCTGAAAGAAGGAATTGCTTATTAATAATCAGCTGATTTATTGAAAATCCTAAGGAATTTTATTTTGGATATCGTATAATGACACATAGCATGGAGTAAAAGATCATTGGATCCTTAAATTTACCAGGCATCATCTATTTGAGCGTTCTATACCGATTACAGGTCAATAATGATCGTAGCAGAGATTATACGGTCCCAAACACTGGTATGTTGAACCCTCAACCTTCAATTCTAGGGCAACAACCAGTCCAACAATTTGGTCCTCCTGTTCCTCCATACGGTGGAGCTCAGTTTGCCCCAACTACTGAGCATCCACCATCGGCCGGATGGTCTGCAGGACCTCAATCCATGCCTACCCAGATGAACAGTCATCCTTACATGCCTCCCGGAAATATTCCACCACAAATGGGGCCTGGAGTGATGCATATGCCTCCTCACACTGGCCTACAACACCACGGAATGATGCCTTACAGACCCAACTAGATGCAATAGCACTTACTAATATTGCATCCGTTGCTCGCCATTTTCACTGCAAATCAGTAGCATCAACAATTCGGAGAGCGTCTCCTGCCGGAAATAGCCTGCCAGCAGAAAACTGGCAATTCCAAACCTCAACTGGTCTGAATATCTTCTCCTCAAATTTTATTCAACTTTTGTGTACCTTCCCAGGGACCACTACACTTTCATGTTTATTTTCTTTAGATATCATTCGGCTATTGGTATTACATTACGTATTGAAGCTCATGCTTTGCTTTTACAGAGAAACCTGATATCTGACTTGCTCCATTCAACAGTTCTTAAGTGCATAATATTAAACTAATATTCATCATAAATATTTAAAGAAGAGAGAAAGCTAAAAGATGAGCCGTAGCTCAAAAGCTGGCCTACTTTGACCCCAGCCTACATGATGGGATTATGCTGTGATTCCTCAAAACCTAAATTTGGGACTATCCGAATCGTATCGGTTGCAGGATGGTATGAGTCGCCTAGGGTTGTAGCATTGTAATGAATTGCATCGGAATTCGAATTAATTGCATTGTTGTCCTTATATTGAATTAATTTATTATCCTCATCAACAATATTAGTGGGCGTGAATAATTTAATATAATTTTATAATTTATATAATTTTATTATATATAATTGATGTGTAAATTTCTCTAATTACATAAATATTTATACATTTCATTTCTAATCATAATGGGAATTATTAAATTTAACTCTACAATTTATATATTAAAATAATTAAATTAAACATTAATGTTAACATTTAATAATGCAATTGAAAAAAATAAAAACTGTTTTTATTTTTATATTTTCATTACAAATCTCAACTAATTAGGTTTTTAATTTTTATTGCAAATTTTAACCAAATAGATTTTTGTTTTTTAATAAACAAAATAGAAACTAAAAATAAAATTACAAAAAATACAATAAAAACATAAAAGTAGAACCAAATAAGTTCTTATGTTTTTATAAAATTGTTATAATTTTATATTTTTTTAAAAATAATAACAAAAAGAAAGAGACGGGCTCTTAATATTTGAAATTGATTAAACTAAATTTTCCAAAAAAATATTGATTAAACCTAAGATTTCAGACAAATGGATCGGATCGGGCTCGGCCCAATTGATCACTAGACCGCTAGCAAATCCAGATAAGATTTTCAATTATTTCATCACTTGTTGCTTTGTTCGTTTTGTGGCTCTCAAAGAAGCACCTTTCTGTATCTACCCTTCACTCTCTCTCTCTCTCAACACGCAAAACCCAAACACACACAGAGTATATATATGTATGTGTATGCGTGTTTGAGAGAGAAGAAGATGAGTTTGAATTTACATTTTTGGTATTAGAAACCCTAACTCCATTAGAGATTCTGAATAATGACAGTTATTACTACTCTACAAGCTTCTCTTCTCTTCAGACCTTCCCTCTCTCTCCCCTTCTCCTCCGACCGCCGCCTCCGCCGCTCTCTCTCCTCTCCTCGTCTCCTCCTCCGCCGCCACCACCGTCCCCACTACCACCATTCCTTCTCTAAAGTTCACTTGTCCTTTTCTCGATTTCTATCCATTTCCTGTACATTGCAGCCCAACAATGCCCGTTCCGATTCCGATTCCGATTCCGCTTCTCCAACTGTTTCTCCCGCCGACGAGGACTCTAAGCTCCCTGAATTATCCGTCGAGAACGGTGCGGCTTCCGGCGTTGTAGAATCGAGAACCGATGTGCTGGACAGAGAACGCGAGGGTGGGAAGTTGATTGAATTGGACGAAGGTGTGAAGAGTGGGAATGCGGCGGAGGACGGGAAGTTGGCGGAGGGTGTCGGAGTCAATCGGGAAGTGCCGGTGATTGTGTTTCTGACCGGACTGTGGGCGATGGCGAAGAGAGGATTGGAGAAATTGTTGAGTAACTTGAGTTTTGAGTGGTTGAGTTGGTGGCCTTTTTGGCGCCAAGAGAAGCGTCTGGACCGTCTGATTGCTGAAGCTGACGCTAATCCTGAGGATGCTGTCAAGCAGACGGCTCTCTTCATTGAGCTTAATAAGCACAGGTCTGTACTTCTGTGTGAAAGTTTCATTCCGCTTCTTGCTCTGCAAGTCGCCTGCTTTTTAGCATTGAAGTTAAAAGTGAAATCCTTGTGCAGCCCTGAGTTGTTGATTAGAAGGTTTGAACAAAGAGAACACGCAGTAGATAGCAGGGGAGTTGCAGAGTATCTTAAAGCTCTTGTTGTTACGAATTCAATTGCAGATTATCTTCCAGATGAACAATCTGGGAAGCCGTCCAGTCTTCCCTCATTGGTAAATTAAACACATTGTTGATCTTTCTTAATTTTATTGGCACGGAAGATCATAAATGTTTCAGTGATAGTATCACGCACATTATATTCCGATTATATCAATATGTTACTTGTAGTTGCAAGAGTTAAAGCAACGGGTGTCAGGAAATACAGATGAGCCCTTTTTGAACCCGGGAGTGTCTGAGAAGCAACCATTGCATGTGGTGATGGTAAGACTCTGTTACATAGTTTTCGTCCTTGTGGCATTGTATTCTGAATCCAAGACCATAATTACTGTGCTATTTTGCTTTTTTATAAGACGGATGTAATTGGACGTTGTTTTCTGTTATTTATATGGAACTATGGAAGGTTGATCAGAAAGTCTCAGGCAAGTCACGATTTGCGCAAGAGCTTATCTCCACCATCTTATTCACTGTTGCTGTTGGATTAATTTGGTATGACTTCTGTTCCCTTGATCAGTTTATTTGTTATTATTCATACCAGTTAATTACATACAGTAGTAGATTTTCAGGGTGCTAGGAGCTGCAGCTCTTCAAAAGTATATTGGGAGCCTAGGTGGTATTGGAACTTCTGGGGTTGGCTCAAGTTCTTCTTATTCACCAAAGGAGTTGAATAAAGAAGTTATGCCAGAAAAAGTATGTCAAACCATTGTACTCGTAGCATTTACGGTTTATTGAGATTTTTCTATCACTTATGTGCCATTTTTGTGTTTAATGCGATTTGGTTGCTTTTCCTTTTTTGGTCAGTGTAAAAGTTATAGAAAGCTTTAATGATAAGGTTAGAATAGCAGGAAATAAAACCAAAGTTTCAATGCAATTGGAGAAAAGATTAAAGGATGAACCGAAACATAGTAGGCAGTGGATTGGGTTTTTTGTGTCTGACTGAATTGGTATCTTCCTCATCTGTAGATGCCTATTGTCTCATATTGCTTGTGTACTTGTTTACATGGTCTGTCTTATTCTCTTGTTGATTTTCTTGCAGAATGTCAAAACATTTAAGGATGTCAAAGGATGTGATGATGCAAAACAAGAGCTTGAGGAAGTGGTGGAGTACCTAAAAAATCCAGCAAAGTTTACTCGCCTTGGGGGGAAGTTGCCAAAGGTTTTTTCAACAAATTTGTTGGATGAAACATAAACTTTGTTTAGGGCATTGCCTTTCAATTATTCTTTATTTAGAGTCCTTTTGGGGCATCGGGTTAATGAAGCATAAGGTGAACGAATCTATATTGCCAAATATGAAGATTTATAGAAGTTCTTAGTAGGCTGTGGATGGGATAAGCTTTTGCCAATTCTAGATTAAGAAATTGTTTTAGATTCTTCTAAGAATCAGTCATAACTTGTGACAAATTGTCTGAATACTTTGTGCAAGTTGGTTGGCAATTATTAACTCATGAAATTGCTTGAGCATGTATTTCTCTTTTGTTCTTTTACAGCAATTCTTAACTTGATTGTTGCCTCCTTTTTTTATTTATGGCGTAGTTGCTACATAGAAGCATGAGAATTTACCAGCCACTCTTTATATATATACACATATATAGACACATACATACATACATACATCTATTGATTATAATATCTGTAACTTCAATACTGCTCCTATGCAGGGAATTCTCTTGACAGGGGCACCTGGCACAGGAAAAACTTTACTTGCCAAGGTAATGCCTTTTCTCTATCTATGCCTGCAATTCTAGTAAAATTTCCAACATCAAAGTTTGTTTGATTAAACCTTAAAGTTTCAAAGTTACCGAAAACTCTATTTTTTGAGCTTCTGCATATCTTAAGAACATAAAGAAGATTTTATCCTCCATTCCATGTAATATGTAGTATTTAACAGATTGCATTTTGGATTTATGAATTCCAACTATCTTGTGGGAGATTGCTACTTTTACTTGTTAGTGCAAGTTCATTGATGTACTATTTTCATGCTGAAGTTCAACAAATTTCCTTCCGGTCTTTCTTTTATTCATATCCTATTGATATATTAATCAAGCTCTCAACTTTTCGTTTCCTCAAGAAGTTTGGTTATGTTTTCTGTTGACATGTATTGTCAATACTATATACACTGATCTCTGGTTTTTGTAATGCTAGTAATATTTTGTTTTCATTGTGGAACACTCAGGCTATTGCTGGAGAAGCAGGAGTCCCCTTTTTCTATAGAGCAGGATCTGAATTTGAGGAAATGTAAGATAATTTTGGCTTTACTTCCGTTTTATGATGTATGATACATGATAGATATCACTACTTGCTTAAGGAAAAATCAAGCTTAGTTAATTGCCTAGTGTGTGATCCTCTCTTTTCATGGTACAAGTTGGAGATACAATATGTTTTTAGCCTAAATTTACTTTCTGCTTTTTCCACTTTGAGACTATCCTGATTCTGGTTGAACTCTAGTTTATGGGGATATAGTTTGTAAGGAAATGTATCCCTGTATTTATCATTACTCGGAGTGAAGTGATAGTCAGAGAATGTTAGTTGCGAAACATTTTTGTGGCAGGTTTGTTGGAGTTGGTGCTCGGCGTGTAAGATCTTTGTTTCAAGCAGCCAAGAAAAAGGTTTGCTATCCCTGGTGCATATACCTTTTATTTTTAATTTGTAGTGTAGAAAGGAAACAGAACCATAGCTGAAAACAAAGGGACGGAACTATTCTAATCATAACAATTGCCTTTAATTTTTTTTGCTTGACATAAACAGTAATTATCTTATTGTAACTTCATGGAGTACCTAGATATCTGTGGTCACTTTCTGAAAACAAAGGAGAATTTTGTTGAAGTTTTCTATCATTATCAGATAATAAATATGCAGATTATGTGGTGTGAGAACACCAGCAAAAACTCCTTCAGCTGTTTATTTGTATTTTGGTGTTTATTTTATTCATAAGAATTCACATACTCGAAAAAAGTGGAAATCAAACTTAGAAGCTATTGTGGTCTACTGAATGAGAGAAAATAGGACATCCACATAAAGTTTTATAAGTGTACTGTGACTCCTTGATCCATGATATTTCTTTGTTTATTCCATTTAAAGATGCAATTTTGACTGAACATTGTACTTTGCTTATACACTTAGCATGTTGGTTAACTATTATAGGCTCCGTGCATTATCTTTATTGATGAAATTGATGCTGTTGGGTCGACAAGGAAACAATGGGAAGGCCATACAAAGAAAACATTGCATCAGCTGCTTGTTGAAATGGATGGTTTTGAACAGAATGAGGTATCATTATTCTTGTAGTTTTGTCTCGATTAGTTCTGTGCTGCATTTCTTAATTTTACAAAACTATCTGCAGGGAATAATATTGATGGCTGCAACAAATTTGCCAGACATCCTTGATCCAGCTTTGACTAGGCCTGGTAGATTCGACAGGCATGTAAGTTGTTTGCTTCCTTTTTCTGGAAATGATTAATCATCTGTTTAGTAGACTTGTCTTCTTATGATTCTGTTAGGGTATTCTGTCACATACTTATCTGAGCCTCTATCATGAGCAATCAGGAAATCAAAATTTCTGCTCTTCTGCTGTACCTTTTGGGTCATCAAATTTATTTTCTTGGGGAATAACTTGCAAAATCACACTGCAGATTGTTGTTCCAAATCCTGATGTACGGGGCCGAGAAGAGATTTTACAGCTTTATTTGCAAGATAAACCATTGGATGATGATGTTGATGTAAGATCAATTGCCCGTGGCACCCCTGGTTTCAATGGAGCAGGTTGATCTTAGTGAACTGAACTATTTCATTGTTGAAATTGATTGAGTAGGTCATTCTGTGCCCCCTAAAGAAGCCAATATTACCAAAACATGTTCTTTTTTCCAAACAGATCTCGCAAATCTGGTAAACATTGCTGCCATTAAAGCTGCTGTTGAAGGTGCAGAGAAGTTAACTGCAGCACAGTTAGAGTTTGCAAAAGATAGGATACTTATGGGCACTGAGCGGAAAACAATGTTCCTAACTGAAGAGTCAAAGAAGGTACATGTACTCTCTATTGTGATCTGGCTATTAGGGTTTGGATGAATGCCGTATTCGCTGTTGTTTCACTTCTTTTAGAGCATAATCTGACCCTGGTTTATAATGATGACTGAAAAAGAGGAGACCATTTGCAATTTTCTTTCGCTGGTATTAACCAGTTTGGCTTTCTCAGATTGATATATCTACAACTTGAAACATCTTTTCAGTTGACAGCATATCATGAGAGTGGCCATGCTATTGTAGCTTTTAATACTGAGGGTGCACATCCAATTCACAAAGCCACTATTATGCCTCGTGGATCAGCTTTGGGAATGGTCACCCAGCTTCCTTCAAGTGACGAGACATCAGTTAGCAAGAAGCAGTTACTAGCACGTCTTGATGTTTGTATGGGGGGTAGAGTAGCTGAAGAACTCATTTTTGGTCAGGACCATATCACCACTGGAGCAAGTAGTGATCTTCATACCGCCACAGAGCTTGCCCAATATATGGTTAGTTATATTCATACTATTTGGGTCCTTCCTGATAACAGTAAACTATACATTCGATTCTTTCCATTGTTGATGGCCATTGTTATGGAATGAAGTGGTAATCAAACATTCAATTGCACACTGCTTTACTTGCCTTTGAAGGTGTCAAATTGTGGGATGAGTGATGCGATTGGTCCTGTTCATATTAAAGAGCGACCCAGTTCAGAAATGCAATCACGAATTGACGCTGAAGTATGTCTTTAGAATTACTGTTGCTTACAGAGTAAACATGATATTTCCTCTTGAAATCTGAAACCTGTTTGTTGGATTCTGTAGGTGGTGAAAATCCTTAGAGAAGCATATGGTCGTGTAAAATTGGTCTTAAAGAAGGTTTGTTATTTTGCATTCTTTTCCTTCTTTTCGGTGCATCAGTATTAGTTTGCTTTATGAAAATCAGAAATTCACATTTTTATCTGAACAAAATAAGCTCTTCTGGTGCCAATTTTATCGGAGTCTTTATACTTTGAAGTCCCTGACATCATTCTTTTTCCTCTCCATTTTTCTTTTTTCCTTTTCCTTTACAGCACGAGAAGGCATTGCACGCATTGGCAAATGCACTTTTAGAATACGAAACACTCAACGCAGAAGAAATCAAGCGCATTCTACTTCCTTATCGGGAAGGCCGGTTGCCTGAGCAACAAGAACAACAGGAGGAAGGAGACTTTGTGTTGGCTTGATCCCCACCCAGATTCTGGACAACAATTATTCGGCGGATCTGCTGTACAGTATATTAGAAGCAAAGTACAGGTGATATTTACTTATGTCTGGTCTTTTTCTAGTTTCCTCTCCATGTTCAACTAAATGCGTAATAGAAATCCCATCGCAAAGCACAACCGGAACCAATTGTACCCAGACCCAGCTCAAACAACCATAGTGCTGATAGAAGTCTTTGTACTATTCTTTAGATGTATAATTGAATCTGCTGATCCCTGTTTAAGGCGAAATTTTGAGATACCAATATTTTTATATATATAAAATTGCAAGGATTTTCAAGTTGCCGCAGGCCTTTGACTTCCGAGATATTGATATTCATGTTCAACATATTAAAATATATGTATGTCAAGTCAGTTTCTTGTCATTTCTTATTTAGTGTACATGACAAAAGGGATTTAGTTTCACACCCATGCATGTGAGGTAGCTAGCATTACATTTTTGGCTGGTCTTAAAATTTCTGAAGGTCCGCTAGCATTGATAATGTATTCGGCTGTGCTGAACCCGGGCTGAAATTCTTAAATGATTCCAAACTTTTTTCCAAGTCCATTTAGTTTTGAGGCCTTTTGAGGCTTTAAGATTTTTAGAGTTTTAGGTCGCATCTTTTGAGCCATTTAAACTCAATTCGAAACTTGTTTAACGATTTAATGATGGGATATAATTATTATGAAATATATCTTATAATGGATAAACTAATCTCATTTAGTGACTCTGCCTGGCTTGAAATTAGTAGAACTAATTTGAGTCTGACTGAAACCCAGTCTCCAGTATTTACACATAAAACAGCATTTTATTTGAAAAAATATTTTAATTTTTTAATTTTAAAAAATATATATTTAATTTCAATCCGATCCACTACTAACCCTAATCTCAGTAAATAAAATTTGGAGCTGAACAAAAGTTTTAACTTCCTAATTATCATTGAAAAGTCATATTTCCATCTTAGTCATATAATGTGGGAATAACCATTTGAGTGAGGAATTGATTGTTTCAAGCCTGATAGGAATTATTTATTAACTACAGCAATAATAGAAGCGTAATTACAAATAGCAGTAAACTGTTAAATAGAGTCGTCTCGCCCCGACCTCAAACAACGGCAGCTCCAAAGTCTTTATGTCACCAAACCAAACACACTACACTAAGCTACATGATATGAAACAAAACTAGAGAGCTCTCCCATCACACTATACTATATACATTACCATGTATGTGTACCACCACAAACAAAATCCCCCCAAAACACCAAAAGAGTAAGAGAATCTGGTTCCTTTCTTCTTCTGTCATATTTCAGTAATGCACATGAGCTCCTTATGAGGGTTTGGTCCTTTAGCTACTATGAAAATGGAAGTATATATATGATGCAAAAGGGAGTAGAGGAACATAACAATGGAAAAGAAATGTGCGTGTGTGTCGAAAGTAGCAGGATTGCCAGTCCGTCTCTAGATTCTCCAACATGTGGAAGACCTAGAAGCCTCATCCTCAGCAAACTATATTATTCCGTCACGCAGCAGGCCTGCCCTTCTTCTCACCTTTCTAAAGACGATCAATTGGCTCAGTCCTATCCTGTACTGCATGCCGTTCCGAAATATCAGCTAGTGATTTTAGATTGCACTTGATGAGAGCTTCAACAAAGTAGCATGTCTCATCCTTGGTATTCCCATCAGGTACATCAACCACAAATGACTCAATCACCAGAGTTCCTGGCCTTCCATCAATGACCTCTGGGTGGAGAGAAATGATTGAGGAATAGTTCTGGAGCAAGAAAACGCAGATTGGACTTAATTTTAGTCACTTGAAAAAGTGAAGAACTAAACACAGTAAAGAGAAAGGAAAATCAAGGCTCAAACTCTCATCAACAAACTCTAGATTGAAGCTGCA
Organism: Erythroxylum domingense; assembly: GCA_025594535.1. NCBI lineage: Eukaryota > Viridiplantae > Streptophyta > Magnoliopsida > Malpighiales > Erythroxylaceae > Erythroxylum > Erythroxylum domingense. The sequence goes on along the minus strand of JANQBM010000007.1, from coordinate 30,105,876 downwards.
CTTATCTCCAATTAGATAAAAGTTCACAATACAACAAACTCTAGATTGAAGCTGCACTTATCTCCAATTAGATAAAAGTTCACAATACGTAAGAATATGGTAATATCTCCGAAAGTAGAGTTATTCTAGCAAGTAAAGCCAGATCAAGACATAGATATGGATTTTCCAAAGTAGAAATGATGTTTTAATGGCTGAAGCTTGGATCCTTGAAATGGAATGTGGATAATCATCTTTGCCAAAATCCAAAAGAAAAGTTGATCAACTGTCCTAGTAACTCACTCTATATGCAATCTTCTAACATGAAAAATAAACAACTAAACATCACAAGGTGAATCTTCAAACAAGACTTCATAGTTTCATGAAACTAAGAAACTGCTCCTGCTCAAAAAAATAACGGGAAGAGAAGTCACAAGTTATAACTTAGGAGAAGAAAATTTCATACTTTGAGTCTGTGATCACCACCAACAATCCTGATGCTGAGAATATGCTCATCATCATTGAGAAGTTCCAATCTTTCCGTACTTGTAGTGGCAGGAAGGCCAGACTTAACATCAACCTTTCTGAGACAACCGATCTCAAGATTTCCCTGCGCAACACATCTGCTGACAAAAGGTTTGTACTTTTGCGGCTGATCAAATCTCCTAACCAAAGACCAAACCTACCAAAAATATGAAAAACAAGCTTAAGAAATGACTAATATGGTGTTTACACCTCCAAAACTCCAACCATTGCATATAAACTAAAGCTACGCCAAATTGTCTCAATCTAACCTTTAAAAAGATGCAAGAGGCAATAAACCAGAAAGATTAATTGATTTCGACTTCCTAAATACAATGAAAGGGTAAAGAAAGATAGGTATTTTGCCCGTGTTGAACTTCAAAACTTTAGATTCAACTATATCATTACAACCAAAACATCAGCCAAGAGGAACTTCAATTTTCAGTGCACGAACAGATAAAAAATTTCAACAGTAACAACCGTTCTGCATTGCCTTGGATCTTTGAAATGGAAAATTTCACAGTGAAGTGAAAGTCAATTTAAAAACAGGAAAAAAACCTAGAATACTTGCCTTGACTTATTTCTCAGTTCGATCAAATCAGATAGACGAAATGAAAATAAAAATTGTTAAAAACTTCAATAATCGAAAGAAAACAAACCGCGACGTCAATTGAATACACCATCATAGTCAAAAAGAAAAAAGAAAAACTACTTGGACAAAGAAATCGAGAACACAATCCACTCAAACAATAACAAGAAGAAGAAAGAAGACCGCAGACTAGGATCCCTACCATTAAAAAAAACTCGAAAGTCAAAGAAAACAAGAGCAAAGGAAGCAAAAACCAAAAAACAAAATCGGAACAAGAAACATACTAGATGAAGAGGAGCTTTAATATGCTTAATGAGAGCGGAGCTACACTGATGATCTGCAGGATCGTGGTTGTGATGCCTTTTGATGTACTCGGCCGCTACGTCACCGTTCATTTTCGCTAACAAACCATGAATCAACGAATCAACAAACTCCGATCCGATCCGATCCGATCAGTTTGAAACAGTAATCAACAGATAAAAGGAAGAAAAACGAGGAATTAGGTCTCGGAAAAGCGTCAACTACGAGTAGTAACCGCCTTTAACAAAACCTCAAACTCCTCTCTCCGATCTCCATCACCGTCTCATCTCATTCATTCACTGTATTTAACCACATCCTCGTTCCTACCCTATCCTTTACAACGCTTCTTCGTCTTCTTTATATATATAATATATATTATCATAATAGAAAAAACACTAAAACTACAAGAAGCCAAATGGATTCCTTTAATATTGCCCTTCCCTTTACACTTAACTACCAAAACGCCACGGATGGACGCTTTGTCTTAATCGACTCCTCCATTTATAAATAATGTTAGAATTTAATAATTTTAATATTAGTTTATATTTATAATAAGTAATATATATTTTCAGTAATAAAAAATTACTATTACACAAAAGTTTTAATATAATTAATTTATGTTTATATTGGATCTTATTTTCTTAATTGTGTTTTTCTATTATTTTAATATTTAAGCATTTATTAAAAATTAATAATAAGAATTATACACTCCATATTTATTTATTTATTTATTTTAGAACTTTTTTTTTTGTTTAACTTAAATAAAAATTTAGGATTAATTAATTATTTTAATTATAAATTAAGACTTTTAAATTAGAAAAGTAACAATTTAAATTTAAATTTTTTAGGTCTATGCAATTTTTAACAATAAAATATACTATAAACCTTTGAAATAATTTGGTAGACTCTTATATTTATAAATGAAAAGTTATACAATAAAACAACTCAATAAAAATTCCGCTCAATGTGAAATTTAAAGAGGTCTAATAATACACAGTCTTATCTTTAATTAACGGAAATGTCGTTTTTAAAAATAAGTAGGATTTATATTGACCAAATTAAAAATTGATAATATAATAAAAGAAATTAAGTAAGAGATATTTTATATATTTCATATTTTCATACCCAAAAGTATAATTAAAATAATAATTTATTGTAATAAATAATATTATTATCATTTGCCAAATTGAAGAAGTCTTTTTTTTATATAAGAGGGAAAAAGAAACCGATTACACAACGTGTCTCGGGAAGTAAACTCCCGACATATCCTCTAGGAGGAGTACATGACACCTAATGGGTGGAAGATTAAAATAAGTAGTGTCAATCGCAAAATGCTCAGCATATCTCGCTAGTCAGTCCACGCAGCTGTTCCTTTTACGGTGATATAACGATGGACCATCATCCAATTCCGGGTGAACAGTTCGTGAATCCCTTGAACAATAGGGTTATGGATCGAGAATCTGCTGATCAAGGAAGAGAGGGGTTGGATGGTCACAGCCGAGTCGACTTTCAGTTCAATCTGATGATATCTTAAAATTCACGCAAGCGTGAGCTCTATAAACACTTCCCAAAGTTTCGCAGACGCCAAAAAATACCAACTAAAATTTTGAATAAACTTGTTAAGTCAATTGTCAGAATTGTCTCAGAAGAGGCCGTCAGCCGAATTGAAGAAGTCTTTACTTGGACCGATCTAAGCCTCACCATTACTAA
>JANQBM010000007.1:30083038-30097067 GCA_025594535.1 Erythroxylum domingense | reverse complement strand
TATATGTTTTAGTTAATATTAAATTAATTTTAAAATGAAAAAACAAAATTACTTTTTATAATTAAATTATAAAAATAAGGAGAAATTAAAACCAAAAACTTAAAAACTCAAATAACCATTTTTTATTAAACTTGAAAACAAAAATAAAAAATAAATAGTATAGATAGAAACAAAAATGCCATGCCGGATTAGTTTCAAACAAAATTAAACTTATAATTATCTTTCTTAATATAACATCAATTTTTAAAGCACTTTTTAAAAAAACAAAGGAACCTACAGTTTTTATCTTTTAAGTATGTACAAAGTAAATCTTCGAATTAATGTAATAAACTACAAATTACGCTAATTGGTTACTTTAAATTAGGCAAATTATGTATGACAGGTTCAATTAAAAGAGTATAAGTAGGAAGATTTAAACATGAAATATTTTGGCCTCGTAATTCTCTCACTTTACCAACTTGATCACTTCTTATGGGGTTTTATTTTTTGAACGAAGAAACTCGCAATTGTTATTTTTTAGATGTGCAATGAATAAATTTTCAAATTGACATAATATTCTGTAAATCACGCCAATCAAATTAATAAATATTGCGACTAATTAAGTTTGAATATCTAAATTTAAATTCAATCAAACCAAACCGCATTTGACTGATCAATTTCGAACGTTTTGGCCATGCTTGGAGGTCACATGTTTTTTGCTTGTTTATCTTTTTCTGCGAGAAGTGGAACTTACTTTGAATGATGTGCTACTTTTTTTTAATAAAGGAAAAGATCAGACACTTTCAGGTCTTTCTAGAACACTAGCCTGTAAGCGCAATAATCTGGAAAAAGAAGCCAACATCTCAAACATATCAAATTGGAATCTTTCTTTTCTTAGTCTTACTATTTAGGTTACGATTACCGTAATCTTATCATATTTTATTATATTTTATTTATATATTTATGTAAATTTTATATTTTATATAAATGTGTAAATAAGATTTAATAGAACAGAATAACCGAAATAAAAAATTAAAAATGAATTAAAAGGTTCAAAACAAAAACCCCATTTTTGTTCTGCTCGACTCAGAAAGGGCCAAGTGCAGTATCTTCAATTATATTCAAAGTTAAGCCGTGGGGTAGTGTTATAAATTTTCACCTTAAAGTGCCAACCTACCAAAGGAAAGGATAAAGATTCGTCAAGTGACTCAATTCAGTTCATAGGCCACATGTTTCAAGCTTTTGAAAAATTTTCTTAAACTTCCATAAAAAAATAACGATAAAAAATATATTATATGAATATTATATATGAACTAATCAAATATCACCGATATAATAATTAAATTTAACTCAAATTAATTAAATGTGACTTAATTTAATAATTTAAGATAATTATAATAAATTATTCTAATTTGAGTAAAATTTAGTTTGAATTTAAGAGATATGTTGAATTTTTATGTAATAAGTATTTAATTGGTTCACATGTCACAAATTTAGTTTGAATTTAAGAGATATGTTGAATTTTTATGTAATAAGTATTTAATTGGTTCACATGTCACCTTGAAGTCATGCATGCTTCGTTATTATTATTTTAGTAAATTTTAAAAATTTTAATTAAAAATAACGATAAAATGCTTACATTGTTAACATCATCTATAAAGTTTTATAGGATATAAAGTTAAGAGGTCAAATTTGACTCCATATAACTTTTATCATAACTATCAGTTTAGTAGTCATTTTAGTCATCATGCGTGATCTATATTTGATTAAATTTACTTTAAAAAAGTACATCAACATATTCCGTACACAAAATTTCTCATTTTACGAAAATTAAGAAAGAGTCGTCAATATATGCAGTCTTTTTTAATAATTTTAAAAAATTTATTTTCGTAATTCAAACTTATAAATTTATGGTCAGAAAAGAGCAACTTTTACTGATTACTTCAACTTTTCCTTATTAAATTATTTGTTAGTATAAAAAATTAATTTAGTCAAATTGAATTGTGATGGTCACAAGAAACATTAAAATAATGATTTATAATATTTTTAAAATTTTAAATTCAAATAATTACGATAAATTAGTTTAGATTAAATCATTTTAAAATTAATAAATTAAGTTAAATTTAACTAAATTGAAATTAAAAAAATATACGTTCAAGATCAAATTTGATAAGTTTTTTCCAACCTTTCTCTAACCTCCAAATACCTAACCTGTTGCCCTAGGGAACACGGCCTGTTCAGACATGGTCCGGTAGGTTAAAGAAACTTTATCTTTGTTTAAGATTAGAGTTTAATAATTGCTAAGAACAAGCAAGCAGGTAATGAAATGAAAACGACTGATAACATAAACAACCAAAGATATTTTCTCCAAGATGTGACAAAATGTCGTATCTATATATGCTTAATGATGCCTGGCCGAACCAAAATCTTTTTAAAAAGTTCAAATCTGGCCTAAAGTTCGTAAGATTGTTGTTTGAAAACGTTCGAGTTTTAAAACAAGTCGAATCCGAACAAAGATACCGACTCTAAATATGTAATGCGTTACCTTGAAAGCATCTTTATCGTCACCTTCATCTCCAGTATATCAAGGAAGCAAATCACTGGAGGTGGCTAATCCCAAAGTGTGGAGCAAGTATTCCAATGCATGATTTAAGGTTTCACACAAAAATCTTATGTAGAAGGATTTAAGGTTTAGCTCTCGATCCTAACCTTTCACGCCAACTTAAGCGAAACTCTGGATACTGTTCGAGTGAGGACTTGACTTGAACCTTTTATCTAAAGTTTTCTCTTCCAATTCAATTATGATCTGGAACAAACAGATGACACTTACATTTAAGATCAGCTGATCCAAATTTATCTAACGTATAATAAACTAAAACCTACAGAGACTTGGATTTTCCTTTGGAATTGCAGCAAAAATGTTTCAGCGGATTGAAATACAACACTCTCCTTCTCCTGTCAGGATTCGATTAGATCGTGTCAATGCATGGTTTTAAGGACAGAACGTGTCTCTAATTATCAGACAGGACAAGAAACTATAACCTCGTACCTTCTTATCGCTGGCTATTGTACGGTACTTGCCATTGGAGGACCTACTAAATGACCTATCTGGTGCTTTAATGTGCCTAGCTTCCATGGCTTCGTGCATAATACAATATCACAATGTCATATCAGAAAGGATTATTCTTAAAATTCATGTTTCGGTTAAGTCCGAATTATTGTTGTTGTCAAGTCAGTCTGAACTTACAAAAGCTCGGGGCATTACATACCTTGTCTCTGATCCGACCACTGATTATAGCTGTTTGAAAGGACTTTGCAACTTCACTTTGCACGAACAGCTTCACGCATCTGCATGCATGGCAATGTACATACACGAAGTTTATAATATGAACATTTGAAAGGAAGATTTGGCTTCTGAGAGTATATAGTGTGTATATATAAATACTGTACCTCGTCAGACATGAAGGCGAGTCAGGATCATCTAAAACACGACGATCTTCTTCCCCTTAGCTTCTTTAATCATATGATCAAACAAGCCTATAGCAGAAGGTTGTTCAACCTTAAAGTTCAAGTGATTTAAATTAGTGAAATTGAAGAAAAACATCAACGAACAAGTTTCTAATGTAATGCATGTATAAATCCAATTTCAGTGAACAATCATATCTTACAATATGTGCAATCTTATAATATGACTTGACGCATATGTTAGGACATGTTTTGATATAAGATTACATGGCCTAGACACGTTCGGATTCTCTATAAAAATAAAATTGAAAAAAACAAGCGTACCAGCCATGAATCAGTTCTCATCTTTCGAAACAGATTACTTCACAGGAAGATGAGATTTCTGAAACCTCATTGCCTGGTTGAGCTTATCCAAGTTTTTCTTCAACATAATTTATAAGTTAATCTGCACAAGAAACAAGAAAAGACAGTAACGAGCAGATCCCAAAAAGAATTTTATGAATTACAAGAAGTTACAGAAGCAATCTCCAACTTACCTGATCTTCTGCAGATTCCTGAAAAGGATCAATCACTTTTTTATGCACCTGAAATCGATTAAAACACTCAGGAATCAATAGCAGAACAAGTAAAGAACAAGCACCAGCTCTGATAGTGTCACTTACTTTCCTATCAGGAATATTTGTGTCATGATCATGTCGTTGTCTGGCTTCGTCAGATTTTTGGTATGCTTTTTAAGCAACTATACGCATGGATTCCTTGAACAATGACAAAATTGGATTATGGTGTCCAATGAGCAGTCATTAATTTAGCACTAATGGCTAAGACATTAATGTACAATCAAATAGAATAATTAGAATTATTCTTATTTTTTAATTATGAATAGAGTATGTAATTAAGGCTCAAAACCTATTGTTTAGAGATAAACTATTATGTGTAGAATATAAATTCTTTTTTTTCATACTACTACGTCATTTCGAAAGTTTATCCAGTGCGTATCTAAAGGATAGTAGCTGCAAGTTCTCCGTTTCAAATATATATATATAAATTCTCTCATATACAAAGATGATATAATCATCACAAACATTCTAAAACCTAAATAATTATGTCACTAATCAACAAAAAGTATAGAACTCTTGATTGGCTTTACAACTTAATTTTAAGAGTTTAAATATTAGTTAAAACTCTTATATATACATTTATAAATCTAACATATTCGAGTACAACAATAATAATATTTTAGTAAGAATTTAAGTAAAATGCAGAATCTGAGAAAGTTTATAAATACACAACTTTACGCGTAATTAGTAAATAAATTGTTTTAGATTAACCCACGTGAAAAGTATTTTTTAAAATAATTAAAAGAAAATAATTAACAAAAATAAATATATAAATTAAAATTAAAATTAAAATCAAAATCAAAATTAAAATAATACAAAATTGAACTAACAAAGATATTTAGGGGACGTTTGGTTTGAGAATTTAGAAACGAAGGAATGAAATAATTGTAAAAAACAGTATTTACTTTGGGGTTTTCAATTCTAGGGGAATGAATTTATCCCATTAAATTTAAGATTTTACTAACCCACCAAGAGAGGTGGGTATCGAGTTTTCATTTCAATCTAAATTTTTATCACATTTATTTTTTACTCTTTTATTCCTAGCGTTTGCCCTACCATCCTCTTTACTTTCTTATCGCCTCTTAATTCCTTACGAACGCCCATCCTATCTTATCGTGTCTCATCAACAAAAGAATTTTTAATTCTGCACCTCTAGGTATATTTTCTGAAATCCCTCGTTTTAATTTGATGTTAAATGAACTGGATAGAACCTGATTTTATTGAAGGCAAATTATTTTCATTTTTATTGATTATAAAAATAGTATTATATTATCTTTCGTTTCCATTAATGCAACAAATCAAACAACATTATTGGTATTAATACAAAAACTCAAGTTACAATTTAAACATCAATTTTTTATTTTTCATACCTATTCTCATCCTTTTATACTATTATACTCATATCCATAACTAATCCGTGCTCAAACCAAAAGCCTAGTTAAAGTAAACACTCATTAAATTAATAGAAACTATTTTCGTCGTTTAGTCTATTTAGACAAATATAAAAAGCAATAAAAAAAGGAACTAAACACAAAAAAAAAGAAAAAGAAAAGGAGGGAATCATTTTCTCTCACCGACCCTATTTAGATTCCATTCATCAGTCGTTGGATTCTACAATCATCACCCTACATGTGGCGATTCGACAACCTTTTCTAGGCAGTTGAATGGTCCGGATCACAAAACTATGATCTACTTTTGTACACGTGTGGAATTGGGCTCCAGTCATTTACTACTAAATTTCCAACAATTAAAAAAAATCTTTAAGACTTAACTTAATTTTTAACATTTTAATTTTTTTTAAATTAATCATTAAAAATTACGAAAATCATATAATTTAAAAAATAATAATTAAAAATTACGAAAATCATATAATATATATATGATTTGATATTCTAAAAACATGTTATTCAACTGGCTCATTCATTTATGTTCGAGCTTCGTACATAAGAACCAGATTAAGATTTGTCACGAAAGACAAGATTCTGAATTTGACCCTTTTAGAAACAAACAAATAGAAAACCAGAATAAGAAGAAATGGTGGATTCGTTGGAATGAAGAAACTATTATGAGAAGGTTTTGATAAAGGAAGATGAATCAAAAAACGGCAAGTTGTAACTGATGATACAGAACTTGAATGGCTCAGAATTGCCAATCCAATCGAAAATGTGGCAGATAATGTAATTGTTTATGTTTCTTTTATAATTTCAGAACTTTTTCGAATTGTCCCAGATTATACAACAACAAAAAAGAAGCTATGGATCAAATGTTGATCCAATTATGCAGCAAAGCAGCATCTATCAGCTTTACAGAAAACGAAGAAAAAAGCTTACCTATATATCTTCCGCTGTTTCCACTAGCTAACTCAACTTGTTTTGCATCATCTACAACATTTTTGATCCAGATTCCACAACTACTGCACCATTTCCAACATTTTGATCTACCTTATCTTTTGGAATATCCTGTCCCATTTGTATATCAGCTTTCGTTCTAGTCTCCATCTGTGCTTCATTGGCTTCTGCAACCTGAAGAAGGTCCAATGGTGTAGCTGCTGGATCTAACTCCCGACAGCCCTTTGGAGCATTATCAGCTTCTTCACCGGTTAGCAAGTGATCAGGGACCTGATGAGAGAATCGAAACATCTCTTGTTTCGGTATCCTCCAAGGTGCACTCGGGTCTATATTGTTATGAAAAACTGTCTTGAAACCAGCAACCTTGATAAGAGGAAATACAGATATGCCTTGTTCTTCATCATAGTCGTCAACCACCTCTACCATGTCATACTTGTGTACCACTTCCACAGGAGTATTCTCATTCCAGTAAGGAGACCAATTTCTGTACAGAGCCCAAATGTCTCCCTTTCTTGGAAGAATGCGGATGACCCCTCGTCGGCATTTTGTCCATTTAACCTTGTGTGAGAAAGAATTCAATGTTTTGCTGATCTCATGCTTGCCAATCCTGAAATCCCCGCAAGTTTTATGGAAGCCAGAGTCTACCCAATTTAAAGCACCAAATTCAGCAGTATTTCTAGAGTTCAGCCAACTTATCTTCATCTTAAATGGGGTCAAAGAGATAACCTCATGAATTCGAGCATAGTAACGAGGCATGCCGTCAGTGTCGTCATAGACAGCCCAGACATCATCTCCTCCAAAAGAATTTTCAGTGCGGTCCAGATCAAAATTGTGGAAGTCAGGATCTGGAACATTGATTGACAAAAGTGCGGTAGACTTTTTATTAGAATCACCGGGGAGAGATTTCCTTCTCTTGTTTCTCTTGTACATAACATCAGAGCCATCATACTTCTTGGGACCATCAATACTACATGTTTGCTCCTCATTTTCTCTTTGTTTCACTTGATTTGAGCTCCATTCTTCAAGTTTCTTACGAATACTTGACAATGCCTTTGCTGTTAACATTTTCCTAACCTCAACAGCAGTTAAATCTCTCCCCGAGCTGAGCATATTGTTGATACCAGAAAAACTGTAAAACCTCCGTGTTCCACAAGATCCCTTTCTTGGTTCAGAAAGATTTCGCAAGCCTGCTCCTTCATGGTCATTTTTACAAGCCTCATTAGATCTTCTCTTCTTGTATAGTTGGTCAATGTTAACAGAATTGCCAGTCTTATTAGAAGCACAATTTCCATTCCATGAAGACATTTCTTCTACTTTTTCGTGCTCTCTCTTCACCCGATGATGAGAGTGCCCACACAGACCTGAGGCTTGAGAACTAGTGGATACTGATGGGAAGGTACTTCCAGCAGTTCCTGTTTTAGAATAATGATTCCCCTGCAGATCTGGGTCACTTGTCAAATTACGAACTGTAAACATGTCACATGCTGAACCTTGAGCAATCCCACCATTACCGGCAGTATGATATAAGGAATTCTCATTCTTTTGGCGAAAAGAATCATTAGATGAGTTCATAACATTTGGAGGAGGGGTTTTCTCGTCAGCAAAGAAAGCCTCATTACAATTGGGGCAAAGCAGGTTGTGATTGAGATAAATCCTCAGATACTCGTATTGCGTCTTACAATGATTGCAGATGGTCCAGAAAGTATCAGTTTTTCTGTTGGGAGGAAAAACTGTTGCAGGTGCTCTTGGAGCAGTCTTCTTGTGAGTCCTTGCCTTCAAGTTTACAGAGTTGTTACCACTGTGAAAGCCATTTGCACTAGGTGCTGCTGACTGAACCTTGCTCTGGGTGGAAGCTCCCTGCTGAGATACCAGCATGCTTAACTTTTGGTTGTATTCTAATCTTCTTGCCTTGTCAGATAACAAACCCCAGGCTTCTGAAATGAGATTAAATGCACTGTCTGCACCATGAGAATTCTTTCTGTCAGGGTGAAGAATATTAGCTAACTTTCGGTATTGTTTCTTGATTGTCCCCAAATCAGCCCAAGGGTTTACCCCAAGCACTTTATACCAATCCACTTCACCATTACTTATTCTAGTCTCTGCAGAGATAAGCACATCAAATGTCGTTAACATTTTCGTTAGACCATCCAGCTCAGGGTACAAGTTTTGAGCCTTCAAAGCAAATTTCTTTGCCCCAATATAATCCTTTTCTGTGAATTTTCTTTCAGCAATCTCCTTCGCCCTGACTGCTTCATCCTTATCGTACCCCATAATCCCTCGATAGTTAGGGAAATATATCTAGATGAATTTCTAAAAAAATGAAGTCATAAATAGTCAGATTCCACAACCTCACATTCATTCATAGTCCAAGGCAAAGAGATTGCTGCCCCATGGTTGTGTGAAAGCTGCTCCAAGAAAAACAAATATTAATGTTAATGAAAGTGGATATGCGTAAAATAATCATCACATAAGTCTTGATTCAGTTAAAATAATCTTGCAACTAGGAAAGTATATATAAATGGCAAAGCAAACCAACAGTGCATATACCCTTAATCTCATACGCTTCTAACGAATAATTATCACATAAAGGTCCCCCCAATTTCCATGTTACTCTGATTATTTGGTAATTTACATTGAAAGATAGTAAGAACCAATCTTCCTTTTCAGATAAAAAATTCACTGACGCTAAAGCAATGCCGCTGTAAAGAAAACAGCATAAAGATACCTGGATGGAACACAAAAGATGGGGAAAAAAACTCAACTACTTGTCATTCATTTTCACGAAATACTATTTCTCATAAGATTAGAGAAATAAGAATTATGCCAGCATGATCATACTCATTAAAATTAAGTGCAAGAAAAAGAATACATAACAAGTTTGATTCATTGCATACTGTAAGGAGATAAAAGCAGGATAAAGTGATAGTCCAAACAGCCTTCATCTGCTGCATATATGCGCTATGGAGCGAAAGGGATGTAAGACAACATACAAAAGCTCTCATGGAACTACAAGTTTGGGGATAGAAATATATGCTGGATCAGAGAAATTCTGATGGCACATGAAGCTTATAAGGGAGCAAGCAGGAATGTAAGGAGCAATTGGAGACTGTTGTAATTATTTTCCTGTACATACTTACGGAGTTACATTAGCTCTTTGTAAGCTCACTATATGTAATTATTTTTCTGTTCGTACTTAAGGAGTTACATTAGCTCTTTGTAAGCTCACTATCTTTGTATTGCTGTAACAGCTTGGCTTTAGTCGATAATATTCTTTCATTTTTGAAAAAAAAAAGTTTAATTCATTGCACTAACATCTTGGGATCCACAAGGGCAAATCATCAGAAAAGATTTCTGTCGTTTCTTTCCCATTACTTTTCAATAAAGAGGGTGCTTTGTTATTCTTTGCTGATTGACATACTTTAGCAAGTCTATGGCCTGAACAGATTGACCTCAGTGGGTGAGATCGCACGACAGGTTAATAGTGTCTTGAGCTACAAGGACAATAGTGTCAAGCTGTGACCTTAATCTATACACCTATCACATACCATAGAATTATCAATGATTTTCGGATTTAGTTTAACAACACACGTACAAAAGAAGATCTGCCACCAATCGAAAGCTTCAGTGAAAGAAAGGTAACTAAATGCCAATATTCTATATCATAAACTACCATATATCATCAGTATCAAATTGAATTGTGTGTTTTCTGAGTGTTTGGACAGAGAGGGGAGAGACTAGTAAAGGTTTTGTAGTAAAATGATTATGATCACAAAAATGGAGGAGGAACTCCACCATCTTGAGATGAATTCTGATCAGCAGCTGTCAAATCTGTAAATGTCATAAACACAAAAGGTTATTGTGTACTAAGCAATATTGCATTCACCTATACAAAGAGTAACTATAAGCTTGACACAATCACTTAAAGTATTTTTGGTTCACGTGGATCAGCTAATCTATCAGTTTTCGACATATTTTCTGGGTTGAAAGGAAAGGGGGATTTTGTCTTAGATCCATTCCGAGCATAAGAAGTTGGAGAAAACAGCTCCACAGGCTCAACACATAAATTTTGATATCTAAGCTTCTATATTCGGTAGTTTCGTTTCTAAATGTACAACAAAGAATCATTATTGCCACTTTATAGCACGTCAAAACGTGAACCTTACACTTGCCATCTACCAATCCTGATTGTACTGCAGTTACTGATTGGGTGTTTATAAAAAATTTCCAAAATAGCTTTTCTACTTTCCACTCATAACTAAACAAGTAAATTTTCTGCTTGATTACCATTATTTGATCAAGCAGAACACAACTCTGAACAGTTCCAGAAATGGTTCTGCCTATAGTCGCAATATTAGAAACACACATCTAGAGTCCATTGCTTCCATGACATGAAACAAATTTAGTAAGTTAAAAGTTTTCAAAATGTGCTTCACTGCATGCGCATGTGTGCATAAATGTGTGTGCACTCCCCCACATGCAGATGTTCCTTACAACAAAGAAGTTAATCTTTAGCCTTGTTGAACAAGCATATTAATATCCTCCAAAGAAATGGCAATTGAAGACTCCTCGTTCCCATTTCCCAACTTAACATTATTATACACATACAAATTTTCTTCTGCACTTTTAAAATAAAATGTTAACAGCTAGAGACAGGTGTCACATTTCAAACTACATTAAGTTTTGTATATCCCATCAATGCACATGCAAATGGTAAAATGTTATGCCTACATTCCGTAAATATGGACATCACCATCTTGCTAACTAGATTGATTACAAAGGTAATGCTGCAATCATCATAAGTTTCCAAAATTTCCTGCTCATTTTCCAATTGATGCATCCACTAAACATTTCCTTTTTTGTCCTGCACTGGTTGACTTTTATACAAAGACTATTATTTCACCTATCTTATAGGAAAACATATTCGAATGCCTACTAGTCAGTTGGTGATATAATATGCAAGTGTTAATGTTAAAAGGATTTCAACAAGAAATGACATCAAAAGAGAATGCACAAGATAAGCAATCACCTAACCATTCTCTCCCTTCTACATCCGACAATCCAAGCATCAAGCAAGATCAAAGATGGTAAGAAAGTAGTCTAAACATAATGTTACTATTGTTATCTTTCAGTGCCCTTGCACATGCCCGTCATATAGTGCCAAAATCAACACTTAACTAATCCGAAACCTTATCGTTAATATGATAAACCTGTGCTAGATGCGGTTTCAATAATCTCAAAGATGAAAGTATTGAGGTATTTTAGCAAATCTTTTATCACAAAATACCACATGAACATTAAATTGAAGAGGAAAAAAACATTCACAAGCACCTAATATATCAGTCAAAACACTATAAAGTGGATAAAACCATCTTAAGCCAATTTCCCATTCATTAGAGCTGATCTGAACTTCTCCAACTTCCATTCCTATTCGAGATGTATTCATAAAACCCCACGGAATTACACAAAATTATCTCAAAATGCTAACCCTTTAGCTAAGAATAGTGGAATACATTTTAACGGAGTTTAATGAAACCCCAGAGTTTCAGATAAAACAAACCAAATTGATTCAACACTCAACAACAAACAAGGCCACAGTGCAACACCCACGAATAAGGCAGAAATCAAGCCCCTTTTCGTAATCAGCATTTAGTATGAAAATCATCAAAGGATCATATCTAACATACATTGAAGTTGCCAAGATAGAATCTTTGGTAAACCCTAATTGTTACCGACCAAAATTCAGACAAAACAAAGCAAAATCTAACAAAAACAAAGCACTTGATGGATCTACAGTGGAAAGGATATGCTTGAAGTAAACCCAAAGATTTAAACTTTATATCAATTTACTTCACAAAGAAATCTCATATGCTACAATCTTGAAAAGATAGCACTGAAATGAACAGTTAGAGGAAACAAAAGAGAAGAGGAATGTAATTTCCATGGAAAGTATGAAAGTAACAGAAATGTAAAAGAAAAGGGTAGCAAATTACAATTACCCAGTAAAAAGAAAGTCTTCTCAGATGAAGAAAATTGAATCTGAGAGACCAGTGTGAATCAGCATGCAACAGTTACTAATTTGTCCAAACCCCCATGAGACCCTGAGTAGAATTCTCAAATACCCCCAATTTAACCAAAAATGATAATGTAATAACTAAAAAAATATGGAGAAAAAAAGGCAAGATTAGAGATTTGAGGGTTTGGTTAAGAACTGTTCTTTTCCATTAATCCCAAATTCAGCTTTTTGTAGATGATAAAATACACAAGGTCAGACCTTTCTCAAAACTCTTGTTGTATGACTCAACTAGGGTTAATAATTAACTCTAGTAATTGGGTTAGAATGTGATTTACTTTATAATTATGACCAATTCCTTTTTTTTATATAAAAGTATAGATAACTTAATTTTGTATTATAAGTGAAAATTAAAAAATAATAATTTTTATTATTAATCTTTTGACGTAAAGCATCACATAAATTACATTCATTCACATTCATGATTATGTAAATTTTTTAATTAATAAACTATATATTTTAAATTAAAATATACAAATAAAATTTAATTAATCACATATTCATTACAATTAAAAACGTATGCAACAAATTGAAATTTTATATATTTAATTAATTTTTATTTTAAATTAATATTGTAAAATTAAGTAAAATCTTAATTTTAGTATATTTATAACCCTATTTCAAATAAAAGATTGCACTTTTCCCACTTAAAATAAGATTCTAATTTTAAAATTAGAATCTTCTTGTGGAATTTATAGTTATGACCTTTGTTTTGTTTACGTTTATTAATTTATAATAATAATAATCATTTGGTGATATTAGTTCATGCGAACTCAAACACACACGTAGCTTTTGATAACTAGGCACTTACTTCTTGTATATAATAACATGAGAGTATAGTTAGTTAGGTAGTTTAAGCATGTGCATTAATGATTCAGAACATGTTCTTGTTCTATTACTAACTTCTTTTATCCACCCTTTTGTCTCCTGTGCCAGATAGATCTCAATGGCATAAGGCATTGGAAGCTCACGATGGCAATAAGAAACATTAAAGAGCCATTCACATTGGCCTAGCAACCTGAAGCTCGAAGTCCAGCGTATGCCATGCATAGCCGCATTACATGTTCATAATGGTAATAAGAAAACATTGAAGGATCATTCACATTTGTTTTTCTCCTCCCACATTACAAGCTCATTGTTATTCGAATGGTATGTTCAAGGAGCTATTCGACATATATATGTACATACTAACTCATATCTAAGTAGAAATGTTATCAATAATTGTAATGCAACTATGTAATCACTTAGGATATCTATGAAAGTTTCCAAAGTCAGAGTGAGAAATTCAGAGTTTATGATGTAAAACTGATAATAAATTGGGTTGGGCTTGAAAATCTTGAGTTCAACTTTGAATTAGTTTAGTTTGTACCTCAGGCTACAAGTGAGTTGATAAGGAGCTCTTCTAGTTTAAGTGAGATTGTAAGTTCAAATCTCTCTTATGTATGCAGCGGTTTAAAACTTGAGGTTAGAGATTTACCTCTCGCAAGAGACCTATCTTACTCGAGGGAGGATTAGTTTGGGTGTGAATGGCTTAAAGGTGCCTTCTCATA
>JANQBM010000007.1:30043604-30055435 GCA_025594535.1 Erythroxylum domingense | reverse complement strand
CTTAACCAATTCTATATATTTTATAATTATCAAAACATAAAGGAATTTTTATTTGTCAACCATCATTGGTCCAACAAGTATTGGCTTGAATGGTTTGTTTCTGTACTTAGATTCTTCTTTCTCCCAGTCATTTCCATCAAGAGCATTCCATAACTATACACGTCAGCTTTATAAGAGACACCTCCAATGTTCCTGTAAAACAACTCAGGTGCTATGTATCCTATTGTTCCTCTTATTGCAGTAACAGAAACAATGCTGTTGTTGGTAGGATAGAGTCTGGCAAGTCCAAAATCAGAAACTTTGGGAGTGAAATTCTCATCAAGAAGAATATTGTGAGGCTTAATGTCGAAATGCAGAATCTGCATATTGCAGCCTTTGTGCAAGTATCCAATACCACGAGCAACACCGACAGAGATTTCAAACAACTTTTCCCAACTTAAAGGGGTGAATCCTTCTCTGGAAAAGATGTACTTGTCTAGGGAACCTTTTGGCATGAAATCATAGACAAGAGCACGCTTCGATCCTTCAACACAATAACCAACTAGTCTTACCACATTAACATGATGAATCCTTCCAATTGTTGCAACTTCATTGATGAATTCTTGGCCGTTAGCATTGGACTTTCCGAGCATCTTTACTGCTGCAAGGTGACCGCTTCGGAGCTTTGCTTTGTATACCGAACCATAGCCTCCTTCTCCCAACTTGTCCTTGAAGCCATTGGTCATCTTCCTAATTTCTGAGTAAGAGTACCTTATTGGCATGAGATTGTTCTGACTTTGCAGGAATGCCTCAACAGTGTCATACATAGATAAATGCCTCCTTCTCCATGTGTAGAACAAGAACATGAACACACACGGAGAGCATAATACTATCTTTACCATAGTGATTATTCCTGTGAAGGAGGCATCATTTCACAGAACCAAAACAATCACTGTATAAACTCAAAAGTCCAACAGAATTCATATTTAGACTCCCCCATTTCAAGTTATGGATGAGCAATTTTGTTTAGTTGAAAGTATCATGAGCATACTGTTAAACCTGAAAGAAAATGTCCCTTACCAATTAACATCAAGATCAAATGTCGCTGCAATGCATCTGCACAAAATAGAAAAGTTTAAATGCTGGGTAGAATTGCAATCTGAAAACAGCCTTCCTAACACAATACTACTGCCATTGGATAGTTCTCTGTGTGTAGTTTGAGGAATTAGTCTTCATATCGAGTAATCCGAATTCAACGTGCAAAGCCTGTTAATGCTATTTGATATACTATACTAAGCATCTTATGAACCTATTTAGGTCTCAGTGTTTGCTAGACGTTCGGGCAGGGATTACTCACTTCTCAATATATCACCCAATGTATCCCAGATAACTGCAACAATTTAGCAAACAATATCATCAGTCAACAGATCACAGCACTAGACTCGTGCATATAGAACTAATATATTTGACAATTCCAGCATTCTATACAAGGAATTGGGTAGAGGATGTTCTGATTCTTCGTGTCAAACCAAATTCTGTTTAGTTTACTGACAATTTGAACCATTATAGAAGCTTCATGTCAGGAAATCACAGATCACTATCCAACCATACTTATGAGCTCTGTAATTCTACAATTTCAGCGGATTCTCGAAACTAAAATGGCAGTCTAGAATGAAGAAGATACCTCCTTTTGAGCAGGTTTTACCACCTCTTGACCCATACAAGTAGCAGTATTCTTCTCCTCGGCAGGGTTCACAAACAACTTCATACCAAGCAATCTCAAATCCATATACCAGACCATTGTGAACTTCCATGTATGTAACATTTCTATTATCTTTGAATGGCAAAGAGTACATAAACATGCTTTCTATTCTGCAAGAATCATCCACATCTCCTATTCCCCCACCAATCATGACATATGAGTACTTATCTTCAATACAAGGAGAAGTACTCAAATAGAGAGGAGAATCCACCATACGATCACACTTCACAAAAAGCATCACTCTTGATGGGTCTTCGTTTTCAGACCACCTGTTTGTGCGAAATCCATAAGGATCTCTGAAAGTGAAGTTACTGCCACTGAAAGAGTAGGCAGGAACGGAGGAGCAATCATTGTTCTGAACACCAGCGTCCGTTACTCTAAGTGTGAAGTTGTTGTAGTTGATGGACTGTACAAAGTACACGCCATTGTACAAATACAAGACTGTGACGTTCTTAAGACAGGATAGTTCATAGAAGGGAAAACCACAGTGTGATGGATCGCTCTGTAACCGAAAAGGGTAGCTTATGTTGTGAAGATTGCCGCACGAAGATGGGGGGCACCGATGATTTTGCTCGCTAATGCAAGTTCCAAGGCAGAGAAAGACAAAAACAAAGGTTGGAACACCGGGACAGATATGTCTGAACCTAGACATCTTATCTAGGCAGAAACTCGATTAACGGTCCCTTGACGAAAAAGAGAAAAGAAGAGTCTTTGGAACTTTTTAAGTTCGATGCAGGTATAAATAATCATTTTCACGGTGTAATGTAAATATTTATTACCAGGTCAGAAAGTTTTGATTGTTTATGATCTTTAAGCCTTGAACAGGTCAGATCCTGGATGAGAAAGTTGACTTAATGAAACTGTTATATCATTGAATTCTAATTACAGAACGCGGAGTATGAAACCGTCTCAGATTCATTGGCTCGATCCTTGGTTGATGGTTACTTCAAGTCAAAAGGTTGATTTTGTGATCCAACGAAAAAAACAGCAGGTGGGTTTTCTTCTTCGAGCCTCCATTAGAGTATGAGTAGAGATTTTTGACAATTCTTTGTTTTCTTTGAACAGATCCTGTAAAGAACTAAGATCAATCATTTCTTGGCAAGAGCAAAAGCTCCGGAAACATGGGATATTCCTTGGAAATGAAACTCGTTATCCTGTGTTTGTTCTTGCAAGTTCTTGTAGGTTATGGAATCGGCGTCGGCGGCTGTGAAGAATCAAAGTGTGGACGTCGTGGTCCAGTGATCAGATTCCCATTCAGACTTAAAGATAAGCAACCGGAGCACTGTGGCTTTCCAGGTTTTGACTTAAGTTGCACAGAAAGGCGTGAGACCTTGTTAGAGCTTCCAACTTCTGCAAAACTGCATATAAACACTATAGATTATGTGTCTCAGGCGATTGTTGCTTCTGATCCAAACAATTGTCTTCCAAGACAGGCTCTAAACCTCAGTTTATCCAATACCCCTTTTGACTTCCTGTCTAGTTTCCGTTATAATTACTCGTTTTTCAACTGTACATCAGAAAACAGAAATATTTACCCGTCAATGCCATGCCTTAGTGTTCCAGGTTATGATGTGTATGCTTTTTCTCCTTCTGAATCCTTTAGCTACTTCTCCTTGGCGTCCTGCAAAAAGATGTATACCCTTCCCTCACTTCCACGAGAAATCAATAGCAGAGATAATGTTCTTTATCTGAATTGGTCAAGCCCGGCATGTGCATATTGTGAAGCACAAGGAAAGTTCTGTGGATGGAAGAGTACCGACATCAAGACTGATATTGGATGTTTTGATAGGCCTAAAGAAAATGGAGGTAAGGTGTCAATGTCTTTTCTCAATTCTACTCTCAGTTCATAGATTTGCATTCGTAAGTTCTTATGGCAGGAAATAGGAAAGTGATGCTCCAAGTCTACAGATTAGTTCAAACAACAATTTTAATTCGTGTTTAAGAGAAGTCCATGCCCGAAAACGGTTAGGAGTAGAGAAATGATAATAGTTGTTGTGAATGAGGTCTCTGGAAAAGCTCTAGCATTTGTTTCATTTAGACTTATGACACTATCTGCATCGGAAAGCAAGTTTCCTCGCAAACCTTTGATTTTTCAATCCTACCAGAAAGTGAGCAGCTAATGATGTGATGATTTTTTTCCAGGCACCACAAAGAAGATAATAGCTAGTGGTAAGCCCTTTTTCATACCCAGATTCGAAGTCTTTCTTTATTAACTTGCATATCTTGCTTATCTTAAAGTCATGGATTACCAACAAAAGCTAGTGTTAACGCAGTTGTGGCTGTTGGCTCATTTCTTATCATTCTACTGGCGCTCCTTCTGTACCGTCTGTACAGGAAGGACAGATCAGATAAAGAAAACCAAGCAAGAGTGAAGGGATTCTTGGAGGATTACAAAGCCTTCAACCCTGCAAGGTATTTATATAATGATATCAAAAGGATTACCAATGAGTTCAAAGACAAGTTGGGTCAGGGAGCATATGGAACAGTGTACAAAGGAAAGCTTTCTGATGAGGTATATGTGGCTGTGAAGATTCTGAACAGCTCCAAAGGAAATGGAGAAGAGTTTGTTAACGAAGTAGCAACAATGGGGAGAATCCACCATGTGAATGTGGTACGTTTGGTTGGTTACTGTGCTGACGGATTTAGACGAGCCCTAGTTTATGAGTATCTACCGAACGAATCACTTGAGAAATTTATATCTCCAGATCATGATATCAAGAATCTTCATCTTAGTTGGGGTAACCTTCAGAAAATTGCTCTTGGAATCGCCAAAGGCATAGATTATCTTCACCAGGGATGTGATCAGAGGATTCTCCAATTTGACATTAAACCTCACATCTTATTAGATGACAATTTCAATCCAGAAATCTCAGATTTTGGGATGGCTAAGTTATGTGCCAAGGATCAGAGTGCTGTTTCCATGACAACAGCTCGGGGGACGCTGGGGTACATTGCACCTGAAGTGTTTTCCAGGAATTTTGGGAATGTCTCCTACAAGTCAGATGTTTACAGTTATGGAATGGTTCTGCTGGAAGTTGTTGGGGGAAGAAAACAGACCATTGTAACCGCAGACAACGTTAGTCATGTAAACTTCCCAGAATGGGCATACAACTGTCTGTATCAAGGTGAAGAGTTGAGAATTCAGATTGAGGAAGAGAGTGATCATCAGATTGCAAAGAAGCTAACAATTGTGGGGCTATGGTGCATACAATGGCATCCAGTTGAACGTCCCCACATGAAAACTGTGGTCCAAATGTTGGAAGAAGAAGGAGACAAACTCACAGTACCTCCCAATCCATTCAGTTCAAGAATGAATGCAGATTTTCCCGGAAAATTTCATCACCAAGAGTTGGAAGTGATTTCTGAAACTGAGTAAGGAGAAGTGTGCAATGAAGAGAGTCATAATCTGTATGTTGATTCTATAGGAGCTACATATAATGATCATCTACTTCCCAATTTCCCAATCCTCCTTAAGAATTTCAAATTTTTAAGGGAGAAAAAGAAATATAATGTCAAAATGATTCTCCATTTTCCATCTGAATATCACACACTGTTTAAAGCAATCAAGCACATCAGTGCATACCAAGCTTGTTCTAGTAGACAGAACATCTTATCTTCAAAAGTTCATAAATTTTCATGTCATATGTCGGATGTAGTTTAATAAAATAAGTAGACGAAAAGATCGTCAACATTGGAATTGACATCTTCAAAATAACCAGTAGCTCGGAGGCTCAAACAGATAACTCCGTTCGAGATATTAGGATGCCGTCGGTATCTGCATAAAGCCATTCCCCGTCACAGATTCTGGTACCTCCAATAGTTATAGGAACATGTTTCTCCCCAATACCCTTCTTATTAGCCTTCATTGGATGAGAAGTCAAAGCTCTAACACCAATGTCACAACCATTTATCTCATCCACATCCCTTATGCAGCCATTGACCACTATACCTGCCCATCCATTGTTCTGAGCTTGTACCACAGGATTGCCTCCAAGTATTGCACACCTCAAACTGCCTCCACCATCTACCACAAGAACTCTTCCATTCCCTTTCTCTTCGAGAAACTCACGAATCAAAACGTTGTCCTCAAATACCTTAAGGGTAACAATAGGACCAGAGAAGACCTGCCGCCGACCATAAATCTGAAAAATCGGCTGTAGTGCCCGGAGCTCACCACTCACTATCAGCTGTGGGTTTGCATCACAAACTTCAGCAGTTGTGACCAACGCCATCTACTCCAATTACCTTCGAACATACAAAGCATAAATCTCTTATATTAAGAAATAATTAACAAAAAGATAGAAAATCATCCAAATTGTCTTACAAGTTTCATGTATCACTGCTATGTGATTGCTGATATAAAAAGTCTACTCATTAGTCTGTCTTATAACAGTAATCTATTTTCTGATGAACCCAAATAGGAGCTAATTGCAATACCAGCTAGAAAACCTATTACATTGTCAAACTCTTAGCCTTTAAAGAAAAATATAATAAATGCAGTGAGAACCTATAAAATGTTTGCCTAATGATCTGATTTAATAATCACATGCATAGACCTATCCGACACAATTATATATTCAAGCAATCAGTTTAATGTCGTCACTGCAAACGCTTCACAATGAAGACATCACAATGACTCAGGAACTCATGTAAGTTTAGAATGCAAAACACTGTTGTAAAGTAATTTCCTAAGCTGTTGATTCAAGATATAGTTATTATAACTTTATTTTCACGTTTAAAGCCAAATCAGGATTCCGCATGCTCAACAAACAACCACCCGGAAATCGCCTTACCATCAAAGTTGTGAACTTTTCTATCGATAAGTACTTAGCATCCTTACAAAATAACTAAGATGGAGCACTTAGTATCCTTGTGCAAAAGCTCAGCCACCCAAATAAAACATAGATTACAACAGCTAGTATATTGTAGGAAAGATGGCAGATCAAAAAAGGAGGAAATGTCAATCAAGGTCACTTTATTATATCTTCCTCCTCAGGATTGGAAGAATCAAAATCATAAATTTGACTGATACCGCAGACAAAACAGTTGCATTTAATGTAAGAGTAAATAAGCTTAATAATATCTATGGAAATTAATATGCTTCAAGCAAAAACTACCCTACATAGTAACCATCATTAAGTAGTTTATTCAGTAGATTCATCAAGATAAAGGAGGAATCTAGTCGTAATATCCGATAGTAACACAAATCAATTATTAGCAGCAAAGATCGATTTGTTTCATTCTTCGAATCTTCATCAACTCATACACAATGAAAAAAAAAGGGATCTATCCCAACAAAAAATGGAGAACAGACAAAAAACGGAGCACTAAATCATAAAAAGATTGAAAATTTACCAGCCCAAAAGAGGGAAAAACACAGGCAAGTAGGCTAAAGCTTTATGGGATTCAGAGACTATGCAGTAAGTGAGAATCTAATCCTGTGAAACCCAAGAAAGAAAGAGAGAGCAACAGGAGGAGAGTAGAGAGTGCTATGGCGAACCTTCAATGCCTGTAAAGCCACGAACTTTTTGCCTTTTCTTGGGATTAAAATTGTTTGTTTCTGATGTCTTATTTTAGATACATGTCTATGTAATGATGGCTTCTCAGAGAACAAGATCGGCACGCAAAGTTCCACCGCTTATTTCATTGAAATTGTTAAAATGTGAACGTGAACTTGGAGTCAACGAGCGTGTGCTGCTCATGTCAACTAATGATGACACTTCGCACTCAGCAAGCCTGGCGTCATGTAAATATGACAAATTAACTCGAACTTGGACCTGAACTCAAACTCGGGCCTCAATCGATCAAAAACATGGTTTGAAGTACTTGGCATCGGTGTTACTGAAAGTCTGATTGGTTTACTTCCTTCAAATTTACAACCTTAATTGGTGGAGATGTATCAAATATAATCATAATGATTTGGGTTAATTCAGACAAATCTATAAATTGCTCTAACACTTCTGAAAAATTGTTTGGAAATTTCAGATTTTTCATATATTTGTCCTTCAGATTTTCTGAGATAGATAAAAGCTTTATCTTTTTCAATTGATGGAATAAGTTGAGCTTTAGGTGATGAAGGTGGAATTAGCATCTCTCTTCTTAGTACTGCCTATATACCTTACCAAAATGCATTAACTGATACTCTATTGACAATTCTCAGGAATAAAAGTGTTATTCCCCGAGCTTACCTTTTTAACTTGAATAATTATGCGCGGGTTGGTTGAGTCATTCTGTCATCCCTACTAACCATATTTAGTCACCTGGCTAAGATAATATGTACTTAACCATAAGAAAGCATATAACCAGATAAAACCCAGCTTGTTTCATGCAAGTCCTCAAAATGTTAACACAAATGGAGCAAAACAAAGTTTGCATAACTCATTTCATATCCAAATTTATTGAATATAGATGTCCATCTCTTGCCTCAGACACCACATTAAAGCAACTTGTGAATCGTTTTCATGTCCGCTGCTTCTTTAACAGTCCCTTTCTCCACGTGATCCCACCACTTCAACAAGAAGTTGTCCACAACCAATCTGAACCAGGGTGACAATTTCAAACCTTCCTCTCCAGCATCTGCCTTTCTCAGGAGCTCCTTCAGTTGTTCACGGTTAACGTACTTGACATCGGCAACCTCATCAGGATTTGGGTTTACGTTAACTTCACGGACAATGAAGAGCAGGTAATCAACTGCAATGTACAGGAAGAAGACTCGACTATCAACTGGATACTGCCAGTCAAGGCTTGAAACACTTGATTATGAAATGCTTGTAGATTCTAACAGGGCACAGTCATTGCAAAAATTTAGCTCGAATGCAACTAAGATAATAAGGTAAAATGATGTTCTGAAAGAACAATGATGGGGAGATCAAAGTTTGAGGCGTTACGTTCATGTTCTCCCCATTTTCCATCAGAAGGTGCCTTGTACAGCATGCGTCCTACTGGAATAAACTGATCGATAGGCACATCCTCAGCAACAATACCGAGCTCATCCAAAAGCTTCCTTTGTGCAGCATTCCTTACCCCTGACAAAAGATAAGTAAGGGAGAAGAAAAATTAGTAAGTTATTATACCTTGCGACCATCTATGTCTTTGTCAGAATGTAAAAGCACATACAAGTACATACCAAGAGCATCATCATCTATAAGTTCAGTTTCACGACATAAAGGATGGCTGCAGCAAGTGTTTGTCCACACAAGAGGGAATGTCACCTTTGTTGCAGAGCGTTGCTGTCGAGATTATTAGAAAAAGAGACAAACACACACTTCATACCTTTAATTCTTATTGATCCTCACCAAAAAGAACTGACAGATTAAATATGGACAGTTCATATCATATACACAGCAACACCTAGCTTGACTCAATTGTTTCTTACTGGATCTATCAATTTCTAGTTGTTTTGAGCTCATTTGGTGCACAAGCACTCTTATTAATATCTAACACTTATATCCAAGTTCCACTGATCATTAATCTACAGTGCTCTACAGATAAGAATTGAAATTTAGTGAAATTCGGGTTTCAGGTTCCAGTAACAGAATAATATATCTACAGCAAACCTACCAAAAGGCTTGATTAGATAAACACAAGCAGTTTATTAAAACCATTATATACTTCTTTAAAATGTAGATAGTTGAGGATGTAATATGTAGATAGTTGAGGATGCAATCCCCATAGTCATGAATTTCCTATTTGAGGCACCTATTCTTCAATTTTATTTCCTCAAATAAAACTGCTCCTCGTACATGTCGTGCTTTAGATTTGGTTAGAGTGTCTAATAGCGTCCACAGCAGATAATCACTTAAAACATAAATCCTATTCACATTTCAGTAGAACTATTTTAAAACATTGAACAGTTGTGAAATCCCAGTTCCTAAACCTCAACCATGGTTCACAAAACAGATGTAAAGTAACAAGCATCGGATGTTCGGTTCAAAAATAAACAACCATCCCACACGCAAGCCACTCAATCACAACTCATAAAATTAGGACTATATACCTGAAGAAGTAGCTCATATTTGGTGTTAAAAAGAAACACGCTAAAAGCTCTGTGTAATGAGTTCCCCTTCAAAATATTCTCCCATAAATGACCTGCCGATTCGAAGATGAAGCAAATTTCATAAAAATGACAACTTACATGAAAATTCACAACTTATGCTTATAAGACTGCATCTGCAGATCCTCAATTATACAGAAAACCCAATTATATTACTTACAGATCTCAATCAGAACAAAGCTTCTGTTTTAGAAAATTCAACCATTGAAAACTTTAATCACTTACAGTTATACTTGGATTCGTGTCCAACAACCTTATCATTCTCATCAACTAAGATGCATCTGCAAGCAATTTAAATCAGAGAAAGTCATAACATTTCAACTTGTAATGAGTGCTCCAAACGAAACAAAATTACTAATGTCCAAGGCACAGATCTTTGCTCCATAAGTTCATATCTCGATACCAAAATTAAAAGTAAGATTGAACTAAGACATTGGAGTAGTTAACATCCAAATTGAGTAAACCCGCGAATTTGTTAGTTATATAAGTCAACCTGGTATCCCAAAAGAAAAGCAGTTTTAAAAGAAATCAACTTTAAGAGAAAATCTCGAAATCCCAATTCAAAAAATTGGACAACAAGTAAAGATCAGTACAGTAATCAGATAAAAACAAATGAAATGAAGCAAAGCAGTGACAAAAGAAACCAAACAGTAAAAAAGCTGAAGAGGGTTAGGAACAGACTCGTCCTCGAACATGAGGCGGCGTTGGACGGCGTCCATGCCGGCGTCAGGAGCGTCAGCCATGAACGTGGTGGTTGCTCCTTTAACGGACGAAGTGACCCTCGAAAGAAGGAGGGGTTGTGCTCTAGTGATGCGGTGTATGGAGAGGAATGAACCAGAAAGAGATTTAAAGGGAACAAGAGAAGAAGAAGGTGGGGAGAAGATGCAGACGGTAGATGTTGGAGTATATAGCAATCGAGAGGTCAGTGACATCTCCACATTCGTATTATTTTAATCTGTTCTTGCTATGATTCTTAAATCTTCATGATTTCTTGTAAAAAACGTGGAGTGTCAGAGAAATCTGACAGTGACAGCTTTGATTGAATGACAAGTGCTTTTGTTTTACCAGGCCACTTGGCACTCCATGCACATCAAATATATGCATTGGAAGGTTCACTTCTTTTGAGTTTTAAGTTACACCAGAAAAAAAATTCACGTATCTTTGAAGTAGTAAATAATCTACAAATCCTAGAAAATCTATCCCATTTCTGATCAGAATTCTTCCCAGAGTCACAATCTAATGATGTACAGAGATTTCGGTAAGGCTCGGTAATCAGTAGGATGGCAATGGGCCGTACGTTTAGTAATGAGTAGGAAATGTAATGGGTCGGGCTGAGCTAAGCTTGATCAAATCTAAGCCTGGTATGATGCAATAGGGTTATCGTGCCTGACCTGTCTCAACACGACCTGCATTATTATGTTTAAAAATAGAGAGCAAAAAACAAGGTAATTGGCCGTAGGCTTAGTAATAGGTGGGGAATATAATGAGTCGGGCTGAGCTAAGCTTGTTCAAATATGAGCCTGGTATGAAGTAGCAAGGGCTGCCATTTGGCCCAACACGACCTGTTTTATTGTTTTTAAAATGAAAAAAATAGAAAACAATGTTGTTTTTTAATAGTTGTCGAGTCTTGAGTCGGACTGAGTCTAAACAGTCTGAGTTTGAACTCGGGACAAGGCTTACTTTTTGAAAAACTAGGCTCGATGACCGTTAATTAGGAGTTGACTAGTTGACCTCAAGTCGAGTTTAGGGTTAGGTGTAAATGGCATCCCTAGTAATGGAAATTCAAAATTTATTTTTATTAAACTTTAAGTTCGGGTTAAAATTTGATCAAATTATACTTCATCTATTAACTTTAAATCGGATTATGTCGAGTTTGAGTCTGAGCCTAATTTACCACTATCCATTTGGTTTGTCCATCATCAACTCCGCAGGCCCAAGCCCATGCTTTTGGCGGTTGTTGCTATGGACTAGGCCGAAGAGCGCACACAAAACCGTGAACACTTGGTCAAAACAGAAGAGCAAGTTCTGAAATGTCAG
>JANQBM010000007.1:30013922-30039994 GCA_025594535.1 Erythroxylum domingense | reverse complement strand
TTTTGCTTATAAGAATTGATCTCGAGTTGGACTAGGCTGAGTAGACCGTGGCTTAATATTTTAAAAAATGAGCTCGAGGCCTGGTCAATTTGAATACGACATATTAATTTTAGGTTAAGTTAGACTCAAATCCTGATGCCATCTATAATTGTATTAGTAGTATCAAATATGATTTTTAAAACATATATAATTCGATTCAAAATCAAGTAAAATTTATTTTAATTCATTAAATTTAAGATGATTTGATTTAAATTCGGATCAAATTTATTTAATCTTGACTATTAGTATTTAACTCGCCTTTATAAATTTTTTTGATATGAAAATTTGATTTTGGTTTGTGTATTTCAAACGAGTGGGTGAGAAAATTATTTGTGATATTAATAAAAAGAACGCTTATCAGCGCAGTACCATTAATTATTTGTAACAAATTTTATCCTAAAATAGAAATTCTTAAATTATTCATGTGAGTAAGGTTGATTAGACTTGGTAACAATGATTAGGCTAGTCACAGGCTGATTATGGTCAGTTTGGATCGGACTCGGTTTATAATTTTGTCATTTTTTTAAAATGCGGCTTGACTTTGGCCTGATTTATTGACATGCCTAAAATTAATAGATTTGTTTTAAGTCAGCCAATTCTCGAGCTAAGCAGGGATAACAATTTTTTAACTTATGAGTCTAAATTTAATTATTTTTAATTGATCGATTCATAGGTCAAGTTTAGGCTAATAATAATTCGAGACCTAATTATTTTAAACAAAACGACATCGTTTTACTTAAATAAGTTGAGTCTCGAATAGACCTTAGCTTGTACAACTCAAATCTAAATTCAATTAAAAAATACATTGTTATATATTTTTAATTTAAAAAAACTATTTTGTCTAGAAAACAGAATTTCAAAAAGTTGTCATTTGTATTTTTTAAAATTAAAAATACATTTAATTAAACTCGAAATTTGAATGGGACTCAGACCGGAACATTAAATTTCGGGTTAAACCCGGTTTTTGTTTTTTTAATAAATAAATATTCTTCTTATCTGCTTACGAACACTACAAAAATTTTTATCCTCTCAAGTCTCAAGCACACGGTCTTGGTCTTAAAACTTCTCTCTCTCTTTTCTCTCTCTCTCTAAGGTCTAAGACACCCAAATCTCCGAGGAGCTTCTTCGCTGCACCGATCCCTTCTTCGTCTTGGTTTATGAGGTGCGAATCCTTGCATATCTACGTAATTGTACTTGTCTCTCTCTATCTATGGTTCTTTAGAGTCTGAGAACTGATTTTACGATTGAATGACTCGCTGATCTGTTTCTTTTCAAAGCCATGGTCTTTATATGGATGATTTTCCTCTATAGGCTTGGTTGTTTTTCATTTCCTTTCGTCTTTCATAGACAAATTTCGCTTCTTTTTTAGATTTTAGTACCAGGATCGTTTCTTAGCCGGCAAAGAATTGGCAAGATTTGCTCTTTCTTTAACAAACGAAAGTATCTGTGTAGGTGGATCGAAGTATCGGGATTTTGGATCTGTTTAAATTAAGAAATGAACAAATTTCCGTTTTTTACCTTTTTCATTTTGATTTACTTGAAACATCCTTGGGATTTTCGATCATAATTACTTGATGAAATTGAGACTATTGACTAATCTGTCTTTAATTTTTCGATTTGCAGCTCAAAGGAGAGACCCACTCTTGGGTAAGTTTCATTCTTAGTTTTGCTATTCATTTCTTGGAATATGGCAGTTATGTGCTCCATCATATATTCTTGTCGTCTTTATTTGTTCCTTTTTTCTTGGAATATTCCATTCCGTCCACGAACATTTGTACCATATGTCCTAGATTTTCGTTCTTATTCCTCATTCCAGTTCTATTCCGTGATTTATTTCTCGTGGGAGTATTGGGTACGCCTCTTTTTGTCCTTTATTGATTGTAAGAGGGCATGCATATTAAACTGCTTGTTTCATCTGTTCCTTTGGTCATACTTGATTGGCATTAGAGAGGTACTAAATCTAATTGAAAGTTTTAATTTTGCTTCCTATCCAATGGATCATAGGAAGTGCAAAAGTATGTTCCACACCATTATTTCTGTTGGGTCAGAGTTAAGGGCGAAATGTTTTGCCTTAAGTTGTGATTTGCTCTATAAAAAAGGTGTTTTTATTTTTAGATTGATGGAAATTCGCACAGAATAAGACCTTTATAGTTGCTTGACTAAGTATCTTTTCCCCATGGATCTTTAATTCTTTTCAGTAATTACTCATGCAAGATCTCATCGAGGTTACAGATTCTTGTATAAGACTTGTATGTTTGCTGAACTGGGCGAGTATTGTTTAAAGTTTGGGGTCATTTCTATTCATAACATTTATGGAAGGAGAGGATATAAATTTTAGACATTGATAGTTAGATAGATGCCTTGACATATTGTCTTCATACCTCTATATTCATTTTGATTGGTCTTTTACATGTTTTTTTTATGTATGCAGTGGCACGCGGATTAAGACCCGCAAACGGAATATTACAGCGCCGCTGGACCCTGCAGCATTTTCTGATGCAGTGATCCAGATTTATCTGGATAATGCTGGTGATTTGGTAATTTTTCTCTCCATTATGAAAGCACTGTAATAGCTGTTTTTGTGTGTGTATAATTTTAGTTGACCTATTCATCTTGGTTAACTGAAGAAACCTGATTGCATGTAGGAACTTATTGCTAAGTGCATTGAATCTGCAGACCTTAACTTCTCACGATACGGTGATACCTTCTTTGAGGCAAGTTTCTTCATATCTCGTGCAGAACAACATATGTTATTGTCACAATCTAAGTTAAGCACACATGCAGGTTGTTTTTACAGGAGGCCGAACACAGCCTGGCACAACAAAACCTGATGAGGGGGAACGTCATCCTTACTCTATAATTGACTGTGAGCCGAAGCGAGAAGTCATCTTGCCGTCTGTGGTCTATATACAAAAAATTTTGAGGCGGAAACCATTTCTCATAAAAAGTCTTGAAAATGTTATGCGAAGATTCCTTCAATCACTGGAACTCTTTGAGGACAATGAAAGGAAGAAACTGGCGATTTTCACAGCTCTTGCTTTTTCTCAGAAGCTATCTGGTCTTCCACCAGAGACTGTGCTCCAGCCTCTGCTCAAGGATAATCTTGTGGCAAAAGGGCTAGTTCTTTCATTTGTTACAGACTTCTTTAAGGAGTATCTGGTTGATAATAGCCTTGATGATCTGATTTCAATTCTGAAGCGTGGTAAAATGGAGGAGAATCTTCTTGACATCTTCCCATCTGCTAAGCGATCCGCTGAGAGTTTCTCAGAACATTTTACGTGGGTTTGCTTTCCTACCTTATCAGATACTCTCTTCTTTTTTTCTTTTACATGTTTTACATGTGCGTTTTTCAGGAATATAATGCATATTTGGCTTGTGGTGATATACTTGTTAACTGAAAAAATTTTATCATCAGAAAGGAAGGACTCATTCCCTTGGTTGAGTACAACGAGAAGAAGATATTTGAGGTGAAACTTAAGGAAATGAAATCTGCTTTAACAACCCAGATAGCAGAAGAAGCTGATATGTCTGAAGTCATAGACTCAGTGAAGCAACATGTCAAAGATGCTAAACTGCCTGATGTCGAGGTTGTCCGTATCTTGTGGGATGTGCTGATGGATGCTGTCCAGTGGTCTGGGAAGAACCAGCAGCAGAATGCCAATTCAGCACTGAGACAGGTATGGTTTAGCAATATGTACTTTTAATGCAAGCAGTTTTATTTAGCCTTGTCTCTTCGCCCCACCTTTTAGCCGTCAAGTTAAGGAGCCTCTCTGTCCAACATATTAACCCCACCTCCTATGGCCTATTTGGATATGGGGGAAGGAATTATGGAGAAAGAATACATGTGGATTGACATTTTTTCTCTTGATGGTTACTAAGCTCCTGATGCTTTGTAGAATTGGACCCCGTGGAAGCTATTTCATGCATATTCAGCCTGCTAATGCAGATAATTACGCTGAGACATGCTAAATATGAACTTGAAATTATTTTGCGGGCTTGTTGATAGAACTAGATTTTCATGTGGTAGTATTTTTATCTGGAAGTATCTAGAGAAAGTGTAACATGGTCTGTGTGATGAGAACTTTCATGATACACAGGTGAAAACATGGGCAACACTGTTAAATACATTCTGCACCAATGGAAAACTCCAGCTGGAACTGCTGTATAAAGTTCAGATGCAGTGCTACGAGGATGCAAAGCTAATGAAGCTGTTTCCTGAAGTGGTGAAGTCCCTGTATGACCAGGAAGTACTTGCGGAGGATACCATTCTTTACTGGTTCCGAAAAGGAACAAATCCCAAGGGCCGGTATGTGTATATGTCATTCCCAGTATACACAAGCACTGCATATATGTGCAGAAAAGATGTTGACGATGAGGTGCAGACTAATGAAACCAATGGTTTATAACTTTATTGCAGGCAAACTTTTGTGAAAGCCCTGGAACCTTTTGTTAATTGGCTGGAAGAGGCAGAGGAAGAGGATTAAGCTAGATGGTGTTATTGGATTCCACTTACAATATACTATCAAGACAACTAGTTACGTAAATCTTAGAATATGAATTCTCTCATAAAGTTTCCGCCGTCTGCCGAGACTTTTGGTGTGCCTGTATGTTGATGATAAACCTAGCGTGTCTGGAAAACTGTAATAACATTTATCCCTTAAGTAGGGCACGAAATCATCTGATCCATAAACCCCTGTTCTCAAACTGTGCCATTGCAGGACATTCACATATTGCCTGTGTCTTATTTATTTATTGTTAAATGTTTGGATGTTGTGTAATGGCGCAGGGTTTGAGTAGGTATCGCGGAGCGGAGCAGGTGATTTCATCCCATTAACTAGCACGTATGTTCGGGATCAGATTTTAGTTATGGTATTTTTATTATGTTTTATTAAATCTCATCTACATATTTACGTAGATTTTACATAAATATATAAATAAAATTTAATGAAATAAGATTTGAATAGAATAAGTGAAACATAGGATTTGATGAACGAATTTTAGGTTTTATTCTTTTCGTGTGTTTTATGTTAGTTTACGGCAGTTGACAAAACTATTGCGTTTTAAGTGGGCTTGAGTTATTTGAGTTATTTGTACTTTTAGTCTGCTTATTGGTATTAGCCTAAAATTACATTTTGAAACTTTTATAAAAGAATTTAATGTTTTGCAGTATTTAAATTGGACCTTTTTAAAATGTTTAAAATGGATTTTACGTGAATTTAAATTAGATTTTTTAAAATGTTGAAAATAAATTTTAAGTGAAACGTAAATATTGAAATAATATTTTTTATTTTTTTAAAAGTGAACATTATTGTTACAGAACTTAATGGACTCAGCTGGCCCATTGAATTTAAGGGGGTCCTGATATTGATATATTTCCCGCAATCGAAGGATGCCACGTCATCTAAAGCTTACGGTGTCGAGAGTAGGCTATCTTTTCCCACTTTAGCCAGAAGAACTCATCTTGAAGAGGGCGGGAAAACATTTCATCCAATTCCCGCCGCCTACTCCTCACGTCACCCCATACTTCCTCCCTCTTTCTTTCTCTCTCTCTAACTCTCAACCGGAGCTTGAACGTTGAT
Organism: Erythroxylum domingense; assembly: GCA_025594535.1. Classification (NCBI taxonomy): domain Eukaryota; kingdom Viridiplantae; phylum Streptophyta; class Magnoliopsida; order Malpighiales; family Erythroxylaceae; genus Erythroxylum; species Erythroxylum domingense. Next base: position 30,034,376 of record JANQBM010000007.1, on the reverse strand, counting down.
GAGATGGATACGCAAGGTCTTTCTATCGTCTGCGCCGGGCTTGGTGTCGCCGGAGAGGACGAGAACGGCAATCAGATCGGCTACTGCAAGGGCGAGCAATGTCTAGGTATGTGTCCGTTACCGATAACTGTAAGGATCTGTTTGTTTATGCGAAATAAGGTTAAAAAACAGAAAGATAAGCGAGAAAGTGATTAGGTTTTCTTTTTAGCAGATAATTTAAGGGACTTGCTGAGATTTTTGAGGCGCGATGATCCGGAAACGCGAGAAGTGTTTAAACAAGTCTGTAGATGGAACATCATGTCCAAGGATTTGATACCGATTATTCAGTACTGTCAAGATGATCGTCAGTTGATTCTGAATGCTGGTATGTATTACTTGTTTCTCGTGTCATGGTGATTTTGTACTTTCACGTTTACTAGTTGTTGCTGTTGCCCTGGAAGTATAATTTGTTCGTTTTTGATGTTGCAGTTAAGGTTTTGGTGTTTCTTACTATGCCAATCGAGCCTTCTTCGAAGGATATTCCTCAACAGATGGAGTATCTTTGGGCTTTGAAGTCTGCGATTACATGTAGCGACATAATAACAGTCGTTGTTTCACTTCTTGAAGGTCCGCTTGAAAATCTGGAAGCGTAAGATCTAAGCGACCATATGATTTTCAATTGTTCTTTATTGATAATTTGGTTTATTGCTTCGTATTAGAGAATATAAATTACCGCTTCTGCTTTTCAGTTCCCTATGCACTTAGTTCTCCTATCGTGAATAATATTTGTCATGTTGATAGCGTTACCACTGTGAAATTCAGTGAAACGTTTACCGAGGATGATTGGAAAATGGTACAACTTGTCCTGACACTGTTTCGGAACATTCTTGCCATTCAAGAAATTTCCCCACTGCAGAAGGTTGCCGGATCTGCTTGTCAACTTTTGATGTTAAGAGAAAGATTTCTGGAGCTTTTGTTCCATGAAAATGTGACGGACCTTATCATTGTTATAACTCAGCATCTTGGGGGAACTTATAGCTATCTGCGGCAGGATAATTTCCTTTTGCTTGAAATATTCCACTTCATTTTTATGGGCCAAGAGCCAGAGTTGGTTGCCAATGCAAATGTAAAGGTATGTATTGCCTGCTTTCCTTCACCTTCATCAGAAACAAGAACTTTGAATTGGTGGAACTACATAGCAAAGCCAAAATTCTAGCTAAAATTTCTTTTGTTGCAAGTAGTCTTTGCATTCAGCCGTCAGCAATCGCATTGTCATTACTTTCTGAACCATTTATTTGTAGAACTTACTGCACTATATTATGCTTGTCGATATAGTTAGCAGTCCTTCTGTAGAACTTACTGCACTATATTATGCTTGTCGATATAGTTAGCAGTCCTAATCAATTTAATTTGGTAGTTTGGTGAAGGCACCAAGAATTCCTTTCATAACCTCAAATCCATCATGGAAGAGGAAGAAGCGAAAATAAAGCTTTCCAGATCACGGAGTATGGCTCGTCATTCACAATTCGCTGGAACATTTACACGACTTGCCATGGTATGACAGTGCATTGCAGTTTATGATTATAAGCATTTTGCTAGGCCTAATTCTAATTTTCCTGTCGTTTTCCATACAGGATGGTTCTAAAGCAGTATATAAAGGAAGCCCAAGTTCTACTTGCAATAAAATACCTAAGGTTAATAATCCACATAGAGGTCCAGTTAAAAAGATTGTATCAGATCATGGGAGATTGCCTCCAATGAAGGAAAATATTCCGCAGTTACTTCACGGTTTACTAAACCAGTTTCTCTCAGGGGGTTACAATGGTACACGTAATATTAGAGCATGTGTTATCATCGTTTGGTGTACTTTTTTCATGTCCCTTTCTTTGTCTCATGGCAAAGCTAATATTTAACATGAACAAAATGCATTCAGCTTTGACGCAGTCTATTCGGGAGGATATTGAAAAGGAACACAATGGTGTCCAGAACTCCGATGTCATTACATTTTTTCAGGTTGCTCAATTTGTCACTTCTTTCCAATATCACAAGTTCTTGAATTCTAAGGTGAGATACAGATGTCTATTTTAATCTTATAGCTTCAACGAGGAGTACTTTACACTTTGTCGAATATAATGAATGCAGTCTTTTGCCTTTGATTTTAACCTTAACCTTTGATTTCAAATACGATCATTTCGTTTTGTTTTTATTTTTCTTATTTCCCTTATATAGTAAGACCTCAATTCTATAACCTTCCAGTAGGTGTTACTATAACAACTCTTAGAGCAATTGGCTAGAGATGTATTTACCCACAATACAATGAATCCCTTGGAATTGATCGTGGCTTGAAGTCTCTTCTTCCCGTTGGTGGAGCATTGGAAAGTAGTTTAACATCAAATCTCCTTAATCCTTTAGCATTGATGTATTATGTAGCCAGGAACCTTCCCAGGAATATGACTTCTCGTCTACTTTATCTTGGTTTAAAGTAATTCAATTTCTCTGATCTGGTGCTTTTATTTGTTATTTAATAGCCTACCACTGAGGACACCTCCAAAGCTTTCGCTGACCAATATGATGATGTCATGTCCTTCAAAGGTGATATGTGTGGGCCAATTGCAGAATCATTGAATGAATCAATGTTTCAACTTGTCATTTCAAAATGGCGTTACTCCTTTGACGGTTTGAAGGAGACTCATAACTACAAATTTCTGTCTGCTGCCTGTTCTCTTATGAAAACTATGGTGAATATCTTTCGTTTTTAACACTCTCTTCTCCTGATAGTCTCCTTTTACAAGAAAATATGTTAGTACATGAATAATAATTATGCGAGAACGATAGAACTGGAACTTAAATTACCTTGTGTGCTTTCACGCAGATTCGCATGCTAGATTTGGTAATTAAAATACTTCCGGAAGACTCTAAGGAGCCTCAAACGGCTCGTATCCTACTGTATAAACTGTTCTATGATCAAACTGATAGCGGGATGACCCAATTCCTTTTGACTCTCATCAAAGCTTTTGATAATCACAAGCAACCCAAAAGGTTCTTCCTTTGTATCCAGGTGTATCATTTAAATATTCTAGCATGCATTTATCAGTTGATTAAATGACTTCTTGACTGACCAATGGTTATAAGTTCTTTCTCCTATTAGGAAAGAGACAACTAGCTATAAACTACAAGTTTTAGTTTCACAACGTAATTGTTAACTTTTGCATCTGTCGTCGTGTTCTGGCTTCCTGCCACCAAAAGTATACTTGCTCTTTAAAAAGATCAACTGAAAAGGAAAAATGGTAAACTTCTACTGGGAATCATCTTTTAATACGTGCTTACAACTGGATACGAAATGCAACTTTTCTCAAAATATTAATACGGGAGCTATTTTTGTAATACTACTAAAAGGATGTCATATTGCTCATTCTTTATACAAATGTTTTAAATTGGGTTGACACTCTTTTTAGGTTGGGTACTATGTGCTTTAGACTGCTTAATGCTTCCTTTCTACTATTGTTAAAAGTATGTCTAGAGTACGGGTGCCCGACCTTTATTTTTTTCCACTAATATTGAACGTCTAACAGCTTTATTTGGCATTGGTCTTGTATGCGTCAGTCTCAGAGTGTCATTTTCTTTGTAAATTTATGTTGGAAGTCTCTCTTTAGAACGTTTCTATAAAAATCAACCCGGGGCATCTCATGAGCTTCAAATGCATATTGCATTCCAATATTCTCTAAATACGTTTGTCTGAAGTATAACGCATAGAGATATTCGCTTTTTTCTGACTTCTGAATTCATTTTTTCTCTTAACAGTGATCTTGCAGATCTGCTGGAAATGCTTTATGTAATTGTTAGACTGATGGAGAATCTTCAGTCGCGTGGAACTCTGAGGGTGAGTGCATCTTTGGAGTAGTCTTAAATGAAAATAATTGCTTTCTCCCTTGGTTATTTATTGAATTCATTTTACTTGTGTATCAAGCTGATTGAAAACAGGGTCATTTTTCAAATAGTTTCTATCAAAATGGACTTCACCAAAAACATGCAACTATCATGGAAATATTTTACAATTGTGCTGTACTAGCTCTTCATAGGCTCCCGGACATAAGATACAGCCTGCCATGTACACTTTTCTCGGAATTTATTGAATAAGATAATTACCCAATGTAGTGCCAAGTAGTGATGAACTCGTTCTGAGTCTTAAGGGAAGGTTTGGTTCCCTCTACCCCCATCTTAAGTCAATCGATATAGTATGTCATATTTGTAGAAAGTGTGTTCAACACAATGACCATTCAAATAATTGCTAAAATATCTTCACATTTTCCCGATACACTTTGATAGGATTTAGAAGATTAAGTTGGTTACACATTCAGTTAGTTTTTACACGATTGTGTTGATGGTGTTCCCTGTTTACTAAGCCTTAGGGATTCCAAAATAACATGCCTTAAAACTATGACTCCAGGCCAGCGTTAGTCCGTGTCAAATTGCTGCGGTTTGAGCAATTATGAGTGTTAGTGTAAGATGATAAATGAAAGCACCATATATTGCGACGGTCTCTGGTTAATCCCTGATAGCCAGAGCTTTAGGATTTCCAAGTGAGCTATTTTTTTTCGAAAATTAATTTCCAAGCGAGCTATTGCTTGCACTAATCTTCATAACATGAGGGAGTAAATATCAAAACAATCCATTCCACTACCATTATACTTTGATTCTCTATCTTTCTGTCATTTTGCTTTTGGCACCCTTTTTCTTTTTTAACACCGAACTATGATTTATATCACTTGAAACATGCCAACAAATCTACATAAAGATCCCACGAAAGAACTCAAACTTATGACATAGAACCTTCAAAATCAAAATTTTTTGCAGGAGACTGCCATGCTCTTTCGAGTCATTGGGACTAGTTTGAGTTATTATAATTTTTATGGTTAGAAAAAGGTGTTATCAGGTCAAAAAAGCTGTTAACTTGATAGAAAATCAGTTTATGTTCATGGTTATTTAATGCTAGAAGGAACTAATATTTGATTAAGTCAGGTATTCATGTTGCATGTCACATTTATGATAATATCATGTCTTAATTGCTTCCTTGAGATGTTGCCATAATTTATTGGGATCTATATATCCCTTCTATTTATGACAAGCATTTGAAACCTTTCCTTTGTGATTAAGGTGTCTAAAATATCAAGGGGGAGTAGAAAAAAGAAAGCACTGAGTGGCAATAAGGAAACCGGAAATGAACTCACTGCAGGCGAAGCTAATGTTCAGGATAAGAATCTTCTTTCTTGTGGTGAACATCTAGAGATATCAGAAAAGGAAATTCGAGAAAATGCATCTTCTGATCATCAAGAAAATAACGAGCTTACGGTCCAGGTTGATGCAGCCAAGGAATCTGTTCATGAGACGGTGAACTTTCATGGTAATCTACCTCAGGAGGATGACGGAAAGAATGACTCTATAAATGATGATATCTCTTGTAGTGCAGATGATTCTTCTGGTGATGAGCCAACCACCGTGACTTGTGAAGTTGATTTTAAGGTCTCAACATTTGTGTCAACTCTTGCAAACCACAGCATCATTCAGAATTTATGCTGGTTGCTTAAGTTCTACAAGAGCAATTCCACACGGACAAATCACTATATCATCAGCATTTTGCGTAGAATTACAGATGACTTGGATCTATCTCCAATGTTATATCAGGTTATAACTTGAATTGATTTGTCCTTAAAATATTGGATTTTCGTATGTGATTGTTACTCACATGACCACCGTACAAAGTTATGCAGTTATCACTTCTTATAACGTTCTATGACATCCTGGATGAGCAAAAGTCGTGTCCATGCAAGGAATACACAAACATAGTTGATTTCCTTACAACCCTTGTTAGAAGAATGCTAAGGAAAATGAAGAATCAACCCCTTCTATTCGTGGAAGTTCTGTTTTGGAAGTCCAAGGCAGAATGCCATTACATAAATGCTGAATATCTAATGCATGAGCTTGGCAGCATGAGGAAAGGCAGTGCCGGTTTGGGCAGCATTTCAGCAAATGAAGAATTTGGATCGTCACGAGCACAGGACTGGGTACCGAGAAGCATAGCAGATGCGCTGGGTGAAGATGAGGCAGATGTTGTGATCTCTCATGAGCTAGGGTATTAGAAGCTTCTTTTTCTCCTTATAATATTTTTATTTCACGAGCCAGGGTCTTAGAAGCCGTTTTAGGCCTAGCAAGTAAGATTTGCTTAACAACTTTGATATCTGATAACTTTTGGCTTGTCTCTTCTGTTCGTTAATTGGAAGGCTGGAAAACCGCTTTTGGTGCTTCAGCATGAGGATTTAACTAGAAAACACCATCAAGCTTGGATCATTTTTAGGAACCCATGGAACGTCGTGACTGTGCAGTGTAAAATTGTTTCCTCATGGTGACGTGGTCCTCGTTCAAAATAAAGGCCCCAACAGAAGTTAAATGTCTTGGCTTTTCACGAGATGTCTAGAGGTCTTTGATGTACTGAAAGGCGAAGATTGCCTAGTGTCTTGGGAATGAAAAGTAAATCAATATCTTCCATTTCTGCATTATATGGCGGATACTTGTTAAATCAATATCTTCCATTTCTGCGTATATGGCGGATACTTGTTTAACATTATGATATGGATGCTATTTTATAGACCCTTTTGAACGTTTATTTTCATCAAGGATTTTTGGATTTTCCTTATTTATTTTTATTCTCCTGGTGCAGTGAAGGAGATGCAACTGAACATGAACCTGAAAGAGTTACAAAAAGAAAGAGAAGACTTGTTCTCACTGATGAGTTGGAGACAAGAATAAAAGATCTCTATGATAAGTAAGTAACACATCTGTTAACAGGCATCATACAAGAATGCATTGATGAGACACTAACAGTTATTTTTGTATCATAATGAGTTTGTCTGTGCTTGTTTTAGCCTTTCTATAAAGATCAAATCACTCTTTTTCCCATTCGGTGTGACTGAATTATTTTTGCAGGTTCAAAGATGATGGAGACTGTAGTCGTTTAATTGCTGAATCCCTAGATCCCGATGGTCAGATTTCAGCAGCACAAGTTTCCAACAAGCTCAAGCAGCTGGGATTAAGAGTCGCATCCAAGAAAAGGCGGCGGCTTGTGGACACGCCAACTTCAGCCGAACCAAAGCAAGCTATGGAGATAGGAACTCAGGTTCAGAACCCAGACGAATCAGGATGTTCGAAGCAAACTGTGTAAGTTTTAAGAGTATCCTCTTTTCTTTAGTGATTTTTAAAATGCTTTCCCACTCTTTCAAGTTAATATGCTGGACCTCTCGTTTTTAGCAGGAGCACTAGGAAACGAGTACACGCCTTTAACAGAGACCAGGAGGAAATGATTAAAGTTTTGTATGAACAGTAAGTGCCTAAGGAACTCTATATTATCTATTAATGCAAGTTTTATCCGATGGGATACAAAATGAACTGGGTGAACGTTTTATACTTGACTTTGATGGAATATATGAATTAACTTTTAAAATTTTTATATAAACAAGTACTTAATCTTTATAAGTTTGTTCTTAACATCAACACTTGTTTATAAAACAATCTTTATTTAAATGAAATTTAATAATAAAATTTTTAAATTTTTTATTATATGAATAATTTTTATTCCTTATCATGTATTCATTTTATTATTGTTAACAGAATATTTTGATAAAAATTATTAGGTAAATAAATGTTAATATTAAGAATTAATTTAGACTATAATTTAAAATCTTATCCAGATTTTCGTAAAAATATTAAGGTGGATTTATACATGTAAACTTCATGAACCGTGCGATAAAGAAAACTCCCATCATTTTTATATGTTGGAAAAGGATACGACAGGAGCTTCTCACTTCACGATGCAGGTTCAAAGACCATAAAAAGTGTAGCAATATGATTGCAAATGCACTAGCAGCTGACAATCCTTTCACGGCAGCCCAAGTTTCCCGAAAGCTGAAACAACTTGGTTTACGTGTGCCCCGTAAGAAGGCCGAAGAGAATATGCATTCGAGGGAGGATGAACATAGTGACTTTCTTCTTGGGGAGGATTCTGATAACGAGACACTGCAATCATTAAAGAACAGGTATATCTACTGAGTTTTGGTATAAATTTGCCAATGTACCCAACTAATAGGTTGGTCGAAATCACATAATAATTCTCATTTTGTAGAAGAAACAACAAGAAAGAAACCTCGTTATTTAGTGAGGAGTCACTAACACGAAATATTGACGGAGAGGTTTCTGGAGATTCTGGCGATGATTTCCCAAGCTTCGTTCCGAGGTATCTCTCTTATTTCTAGTTAGCTTAATCTTTGAGCAAGGCCTTCTTTCTATGATTCATTTTCTTACTCGCCGCAGTTACCATCGAAGCCATAAACCACCTAGTCTAATCTACTAATCTTTTAGGTAATTCAACTGTTTGTGGCAAATTGGAAGTATTTCATTGCTGAGCTTAGAATTTATGGATCGACATAGAACCTTCCCCTTCCAAAAGTGATTTTGGTTTTATTTCGTAGTTATTGGAGACTGGGGTCCCAACAATTATTTGCAAAAAGTTTACAATTATTAACACTTCTTTTCGTGTTGAAGACATATAAATAAACTTGGTGACAAGCATTCTGCCAAGGAGCACAATAAGGAACGGAATTTGTCCGGGGATTCAGATGATGACCAAGTCTTAAGCGCCATTGCCAAGTAACTTTCTCAGTCTCTCTTCTCCGTTCATTTCATTTCCTAACCCTTTTAACGAACTTGTTCATTACTGTATATTACTGCACGACTATGTTTCCTTAACAACCGTTCAGTGTCTTGTATTAAGCTATTCATAATTCTTTCTGCTTTCACCATCGCATGCATTCTTTCGAGAGTAGACACGGCCCAAAAAAAAAAAAAAAACTAAGCCTCCTCTTTTTTGACTCATCGGACTTTCTCATTATGACCTTGATCTAATTAATTATAAAAATTGAATCAAACCAATATGAAAGTGAATCAAAATAAATTAGATCGGACTTGATTCTCTTAAATCTGGCGGTTGCCTTTAAGTGGTGAATATTGACATACATACACACACACACACACACACACACACACACACATATATATAAATATATAATGACGTCAGTTAAAATAATTCGCTTTCTGGACAGGAAAACCAGGAAGCTGGTTTCATCAGCAGAAGACGAGAAGGCCGCAGAAATATTCAATAAGCCTTCAGCGACTGATGACAGTTATATTGATGGAGTTCATGAAGATGTTGCAGAAAGGTATGTTGCACTCTTCAACTTGACTGAATAAATGCCTCCCCTAGTGGTGACAATATGGGAGCATATACAAAGTTCGGACTCAATTAAATCTTCTGCTCTTATCTAGGGATGGAGGCAACCAACCCATGACGATGGCCATTGACGAGATTAAAAATGATGTCTCAATTGACCATGTGAAGAAGGGAGTTGACTTGAGTGTTGAAAATCCGTCGGTGGATAATAATGCTGATGATAATTTATCCGATTCATTAGCAGATTCAGAGGAAGATGTCGCTCCCCCTAGGGCTTCGATAGAAAACACGTCCTCATCGAGTAGGAAATCTCGACTTAGTCATAGGATGGTGATTGATTATAGTGACGATGATTAAGAAGGAAAGGAACGTCGACTCTACTGTTCCGGAAGCATTATTCTTCTCTTAGGTGATGGTACAGCATCAGTAAACCAAACCGCCCACCTGGATGACCATCTGCCTCTATCTCTCTCTCTGTCTTTTATAGTTTCCGGAGGACGCTTTCAAACTCTCTACATTAGGCCGGGTTACGCAGATGGATGGGCTTAGCTTGCTGCTAAGTAAACGATTGGTCCAGCATTTATTTTGTAAGCCGTAATCTTTTATAGCAGTCATTTGTTTTTAATAGGTCATCTCATTAGAAACGACGAATGATCACAACATTGTCACTACGTACTTGCCCAAGTAGACCTACCTAACGGATCTAAGCAAGTGAATGTAATTGATTAAGCTGAAAGTAACTTAAGTTAGAAAGTGCAAATCGGTGTGTCGTTTCGTCCGGCTTTTTTTGTGATTTGTAGCTTTTGTTTCGAAATTTAGCTTAGTTTTTCAAAGATGTGCATTTGATATGTTGTTCGTTTGTGTAATTAAGCATAGTTGTACAATTTGATAAGATGAAAATTGAAGAGTGAGTTTTAAAAATCAATTTAAGAATTGACTTTAAAATTTAAAATTAAGTCTAAGTAATCCAAAGGTTGAATTTACGTTATATTTAAAAACAAAAAAATCGATCCAGTCCAATCCAATCAAGTATTAATATTTAATTTACTATTGTTTATAATTATTTAATTTCTTTATAAATTATAATTAATATTGTACACGTATTAATTTAAATAATTGGCCATTTGTTTAAACAATTTTATAAATTTATTTAATTTTGAAATTTTGATTCAATAAGTACCTTGTATTTTTTAAATACTTCAAGTCGGACTTTGATTAAACTCAATTCAGTCCAACTATAAGGCTAATTACAAGTAATAAAATATTAAATGATAATTAAAGGAAAATTTAATTACGTAATTTTTATTTCTAAAAAACTTAATAGTAAAGAAACTAGACTAAGCACTCATTAACGAATAGGTATATCTTCACATTTTTTGCTCGGCTCAATCCCAATAACTATAGGCAAAAGAACATTTTGTAATTTTTAAATTAAATAAAATATTTTAAATATTAAATAAAAGTAAACTTTTGGGCTTCAACTGAGATCAATTGGGCTTGTGTTAAAACTGTCATAGGCCCAGACCTTTAAAAGTAATTTGTGCTAAATTTAAGCCAAGGCCCATCCGACTCCATTGCCAACTTTAAACTAGACTAGACCGAAAAAAAAAAAAAACCCCTCTAAAGAAGCAGACCCATATTACCTCCCTCACGTAGCTTTCCTCTTTTCTACTCACGCTACTACCTCTGCTGTCTTTACTCCACTCTCGACCTCTGCTGTCTTTACTCCACTCTCGTGTTTTTCCAGACCTCTCACACACACTTCTCTTCTTATTTTTCAAACCATGCACACATTCTTCTCCTCTCCAACAACGCACCAAATCACCTTCTTGTTTTTTTGTTAGACCACTAACGTCGCTTTTTATCTCCTTCTGTTTTCATTCTTATCTTCCCAGATCCCGCCACTCTCTTCTTATTTTTCCTGACCACTCATGCTACTCACTTCTCTTACGCACACACTTTATTGTATTAAATGCAGTTATATGATTTCAAGAAAAAATTAAAAGCCCAAACTAATTATTTATCAGGTTTTTTAAGGCCTGAAGATAGGTCCAGTTCTACCCATCGTCAACAGACTTAAGCAAGCCCAAACCCAATCCCATGATCTAGTCTACGTAAGGGTTGGCACTTATGGTCAGTCCCGGGCCTGAAACCCACACAAAACTCAAAAGGGCCCAGAAAACTTTGAAGACCGACCAGCACAACAGCCTGACAGAGTTCGGGCTTAGGCCCAACAGCCTGAGTCAATCAGACTTTAACTTGGCCCTGGGCTTGTTTAATTTCAAGCCCGTCCAGGGAGGATGCTACTCTACTTTTAACTACTATTATGTTTTTTTCCAAAATTTGGATTGCGTTTCCAGTTTAATTGCAGTCAAATCCTTGAATGCAAACTCTTCACAACGAAATGGGAAAAGTTAGAATCGAAGGATAATTCGAGAAGGAATAATAAACAATTACAATGCGAACTTACAACAAGCTCTGCCTTCTACTTTAAGCTGGAGAACAATGAAGAAATGAATTAATTCAAACTTACAATATAGATGTTACTCGAACGGAGTGATCAGCTGATCCAGTCAAGAAAATGGGTAGAGTTGGATGCCAATCCACAGTTGTGATAATTGAACTGTGTGGGAGAGTTCTCATGCCATTCACATGTCCGCGAACCTGAAAACGATCAATCTTTTACTTAGTCACAGCCTCACAGGATCTACAGCTGAGCCACAATACACAAATCTAGTCAAGGACTGGGATACTTCTCAGGAACCAGATCTCTGGCTCATCCAGGTTACTCAATTGATCAAACTGCCCATGATACATTCGGGTCTATCTTCCTGGGTTGAACCAGTTCAACTAGCTAGACTATATAACTGTTGACAATTGACTCGCCCAGTCTCTCGGTTCTACCGAGATCAACCAATCTGATCATTTTACTATTGATGAATTCATCAGTCCGAACATTTCAATACTTTAACCCCAGGCTACTCCTTGTTGCCAGATCTATATTCCTTTCTATATTTAAGTTATATTACCATTTATTTGAAAATCAGGATTGCCCTTGCCTTAAACCTCGAGTCTTTAAGGTTGAAATGGGGCCTCATCGATCACATTGTGAGTACCAATCATCCAAAAGGCCGAAGAAAATGGGTATCACATTGTAAATAAAAGCCATCATCTTTAGAGAGTCGTACCTGGTATATGGGTGCTCTTACTAGACTAGAAGTGACCAAAAGTCTCCTCCCATTACCATCCAAAGCCATTTCATGTCTCTTCCGTGACGAGGTCTCAGTGTCAAAGAACCTAGAGGGAGATTAGATAAGTAGTTAGACCCTTTCTAAGCAAAACATATATATACATTTAGCAAATAAACTGAACAGGATGGCACACAACCATGTGTCCATTTGGCAGAATTTTGTTTCTTTTTTACGTTCATTCACTCTTTTAAGTCTCTCCATTGCTACCTTTCTTTCTCTCTCCCATGACATATAGTATATAGATAACTATACACGCATATAATTAGCTAGTATTCCCCACTTCCCTTCTTTCTAGAGAATTCAAGATCAAAAAGTGACTAAATAGCCAAGTTCAAGAACTGGTAAAGTACCTCGTAACAAGAAACAAAACTTAAAAAACATACAAAACAAAAGTACCTGCGGCAACTTCTTGACCAAAGGACATGACCTTGGTTTTGCAAGCTCCATTCAAAAATCTGGAAGCACAAAACACGAGTCTAGTTATCTATATATTGGAAAAAAGTACTGAATCAAATAAACTGGATATTGCACAAACAATTCCACCACAAACTTCATTGATCAGACAAGAACCATGTACCTTTCCATCAGAACCCAAGCTGAAAATGCTTGTCTCATCAGGCCCAAAAAGAATTGAGCTTATAGGAGAATCATGTGCTGGCCAACCAGTAATTTGAAGGCCAGCAGACATGTCTTTTGATAGTTAAGTTGCACGCATACGTACACAATAAAGAGCATGTTTTCTGAAATTCTTTTATTCCATTGTCAATTTCCAAACTGTGTATAGACTACAATAGAGGTCTAGGATTCTTATGAACTTCAAAAGCGACATAAAAATGACACTAGTGCTTAAATGAAAAGGATACCAAACATGTGGATCATTCCATCAGTTGCAGAAGCTGCTAAAATCTTTCCATTGTGATTGAAGCAAATGGAAGTAATTGCCGGTGGATCTTCGCCAAGAGGAAGAACTGTCTTCACTAATGAAAATCATTTTAAGGAATAAATGAGCAAAAACTGGTGTGCAAACAAACATGAAGATCTGAGAGAAAACAAGAATATACCATGGGTCTCCATGTCTTCATGTTCCATGCAGTTAATGAAGCATATCCTAAAGTGTCAATATAACTTGAACCATGCCTGCTAAGACAATGCGATCCCATTATTCTCTATCTCAATATCAAAACTTTTAGAGAAAGATAGTTATTAGAATCAGAGTTTTCTTGAAATCGAATACCAATAAGACACCATTGTGGTGTACAAGTATAACCATTTGCATCAATAAGAAGTTTTTTCTAACAACTAATCAGCTTCTTCCTCTTGAACTACCCATAACAAAGAAAAGAGACTTTCAATCAACAACAAAATGTAGTAGTAAATTACCTTCTTGATGCTGCTGCTGAAACAAAAATGGGTTCTACAGGGCTGCATTTGATATCCAATATACTGCAGAACAACAAAAATTCAAAACTTTATAATCAACACAAAGGGAAAATATCATTGGATGTGGTTATGAAACCACATACCTTGGAAATGCTTCACCGGTGTTGAGATCACAAACAACTCTCTTTGCATCAACGTTCCAAGCCTTGATACCTCCATCGGCAGTGCCTATGAGAAGCTTTGCCAAACGAAACGACAAAACTTAAACGAAGAGATTATAGATCTCAACAAACTGGAAAAATGAACCTCTATCAAACTATGTATTAATTCATGCCACCAAAAACTAAATAGGTAATATTTACCAGGCGGTCAGATTTGCACTCCCAATCAAGTGACATAATCTCTGCTCCACAGTATATGGTGGCATTTCTAGATGTTGAAGTTGATGAGTCATATGTCCATATCCTTCATTAATAAAACGCATTGAAAATAAGGAATAGATTAGAACTTTAAAGTAGTAAACTATATAGCAGTTGCGAACAGTATGCAACTAATAGACAATGACTAGGTCCTTAAATCACAAAGCAACATAAGAGTACCTCACAGTGCCATCTACAGAAGCACTTGCAACATTAGTCCCAGATGCAGAAAAACGGCACCTACTGATTGGACTTGTATGGCCCAAAAATGTCTCCTGCAAAGCATGATTTAGTGAATGAAAATACCATAATAACAAAATTGAACAAAAATAGAGGAAAGCGATAAAGAAAGCAGACATTATTACTATCTTATTATTAAAATGTGAAGTGAATTATCAGCTGATCAACAATTTCACCTGGAAATCTACTTTCACTTCAGGGAATTCTTCCTTGCTCTGGATTTCCCTGCCACCATCTGTAGCATCACATTCAACTATTATTTACCTAATAAGAAGCAAAAAGTGACAATCACCTGCCAATCTCTTCAAGCCAGATCAATTAGACATCTTAATAAACAGGATATCTTTCTCCAATCTAACTACTATAACTTCCAAACCATGAAAGAGAAGCGATATAGAGCAATGACTCGCCTTTATAAAGGTCACCATGCATCATTGAGATGTCATAACCTGTTTTACCTTCTTCCTTGTGAGCAAGACCCGTGGGATTTAATTCATCCCCAGACTTTGACATACTAAGTCCTGACGAATTTGTAGCAAGGTCACTAACAACGCTTTCCTGATCCATTTCTGCTTCACCCTGACCTGAGGGACCATAAGTACAAGTTTCCTCGTCATTCTTGGAAAGCAAGTAATCATCATCACGCGCAACACTTGATGTGGCTAAATTTTGAGCTTGTCCCCTGCCTGAGTCCAATGGCGATGCAGCACTATTGCCAGTATGAGCAAAAACATTATCTCGTAATAAGAAACATTTCAAGGAAAACAAACAATCTTGTCTAAATATTAAGATCATCCTACCTCCTTAACCGCTGTAATTGAGTTTCTTTCTCCTCTAATAAAGCCTGAAGTTGCGATAGTTTAAGATTAAGTTGCTTAATATCTTTCTTGAGAAGGCTTATTGTGTTCTTCTCTGAGCTGATCTTCAACAGAGCAGGAATGCGTGGTTTGGTTAAGGGCACAGTGTTCAAAATCCAGTCAATAACATCAGCATATCACAAAGACAATGTTTGGATGAGCAGACAGTAGCAACTATTTCAATAGCGAGACAGTATTTACTGGAAAAATCTTCAACAGAGCAGGAATGCGTGGTTTGGTTAAGGGCACAATGTTCAAAGTCCAGTCAATAACATCAGCATATCACAAAGACAATGTTTGGATAAGCAGAGAGTAGCAACTATTTCAATACCTAGACAGTATTTACTGGAAAACAAATTGTAATCGAAGGAAACTGAGAACATAAAAGAACATGACCTTGTTTCTTATTACGATACTACAACACGTGCAAAACTACATACAATAGATATGCCAGCATTTGCGTGCAAAGATGTATTCATTCCAAGAAACCAAAATCAGCTGAACTGACAAAAATGCAAATATCTTCAGTAACAGTTCAATTTCTACAAATAAAACTCAGAACTAAGCAATTCAAAAGGATATGAGTACCATTGAAGATCTCGCTGAAAAAATTCCTCAAAGAGAGGCGCAACGCTTCGTACCATTCCTTCGAAAAGTAAACCTTAAACTGAGGCTCCAAGCTCGGGTTCTTCAAATAAGGAATAGCTACAGTCCAAAAAAAAATAAAACCCTTCCACACGAATTGAAACCTAATAAAAGAACAAAAGATCACAAGGAGACAATGAATCTCACCAAACCAAGGAGTCCAATCGGGATCTCGCTGGAGCAAGTCATTACCAGCCAATCCAAAGAACTCAACAACTTTATCTCTCCTCGCCGATTGCGTAGCGTAAACAACGTAGTAACGCAGAATCGAGACCTCTAATTTCGAAAGAGTAGCCAAAAACACAGTCTCAGTCACCGTAGAAAAGCAATGCCTGAAGAAACCGAACAGGTCAACCAATTTCTCCGCCTGATACTTCGGAATATACACCGCGAAAATCAACTCCAGTAATCTATCCACTTGAAATCCTTTTCCTATGTCTGTCGATAACTCAGCCTCGAAAGCTTGTAGAGCGCTAGTGAAACCTCTGAACACCAGAAACTCTCTCACTAGCTCCTCCGCGAACTGCATGTTCTCCATATTGTCTGGATTCAGCACTGAACCGCATGTATCAGAAATCTAGGGTTTCGATCAATCGATCGCAAACCGATTAACCAGAAACTTAGAGCCTTCGAGATTTGTAAATGCGCGAGGTACTACGGAAGTAAACGGGAGTTCTTCAAATTTCCCTTCTGATTAGTACTTGTTAACCGCTGTCGTTATTTGTTAGATTCATTGCTAAGCTACGCCGCTACTGTGCGCCGGAAGGGTATTTTGGAGGAACGGAGGTGTCTTTGACTAGCCAATCACGACCTGTCATTTTAATGTTATTATTCAAACTTATAATTTAATTTTTTATTTCAATTTTCATATTTAACATTTATTAATTATTTTTCTTATTAAATAAATTTTGTCATATTTTTATTTATTTTTATGCAAACATAAGTGATATTAAATTTTTAATTTTATTTTATTTTGAGACTATAATGAATAAAATTAAAATTACATAATAATTTAAGAATTACACATAAAGATAAATGATAATTTTTTAAATATAAAAATTCAATTATCAGTAGAATTTTAATATAATTAAAACTCACTCTAACTATAATATCTTTATATATTTATTTTTATACAATTTCTTATTTACTTTAAATTTTAGGAAAATAAACTTTAATTTTTTATATTAGACTTAGAAGTTAGAACCCAAAGGGCTTTGCCTTTGAAATTGAGTTTTCGACTATCCAAAACATGAAGTTGGACTCAAAACGATTGGCATACTTTGTTGGTCCAGCCTGCCACGGTGATAGTTTCAATGTGTCTCTGGCCCATAAAAAGTGCACACAACAACGTGTATAATTAGTTGATTTCATGCTAGTCATTTTATTTGACTATGCACAATTCGAGGTTGTATGTTTTGCTCTTACCTTTGTCAGGGGTCTATAAGAAAATAGTTTCTGTATCTCTATCAAAAATGTAAGTATGATTGTGTATATCTTACCCTCCTCATACTCTGTTTAGGCAAGAATTTGAGTATGTTTAATTTGGTTTATAATTCGAAATTGTCATTTTACAAGCTACTTCCCTCTCAATCTAGTCATTCTACTTGACTATTCACAACTGGGTCAATTCTATGTATCAAATAGACTTGGCATATTAGCCTGGGTTTGGGTTAACCCAAATTGACCCTACTTAAAGTCAACAAATTAGGCTCTTGTTGATCAGGTCTCGAGTTAGGTTTTAAATTTTTTTTAATATAAAAACAGACTTCGAAAGCTCAAAATATATAGATAAAATGACATTATTTTTATTTTAATTTAAAAATTTTAAAAATTTCAGGTTAAATCGGGCCGAGTTTTGAACTATTAAGGCTTGATCGGCCCATTGTCAATTAAGTTGAAACTAGAGCTTTAAGCCAGGTTGAAGTTTAACCCAAACAAAGAATGTTGATCCAATCTCGAGCCCAACTCCAGCCGTTATCATCCTTAATGCAGTCTTGTCACCACAATTGGTAACACTTCACTGCACGAGCACTTCTTTCTTGGTAGTAACAGCAAGTCTTCGTGATCAAGTTCTAAACCTCACGAGGATACTGTCAGTTTCTTGGTTGGTCCTGAAATTTCCCTTTTCCAATGGGAAAATCTTATCCTGTCAACAACACAGACACGACCCCTTACTTTTGCGTCGCATTGAAGTTTTCTACAGCTCTGTGTCAGTAACTTCTTTCGTGATCTAATATTTGCTTTGGTGGTCATTAGAGTGCTCGACAAAAAGTTACACCAATAAGAAGCAGTCAAGTGCCTATCCAACCCCTCTTTTGAATATTAACCCACTTAGTTTGGTTGGCCATCAACAACTAATGCCACGACAGAACTGACAGGAAAAAATAGTTAATTGAATCTCTATGATTTTGATATGTTTTGATATCGTGTTTTTTTAAATTAACATTTATTATTCTTTATTATTATTTAGTTAGAATAGCAAAATAAATAGTATCGAATATTTTAAAAAAATTCCAATCTAGTACAAAATTTTTAAAAATTTTCAATTTAATATTTAAAGCTCGTATAAATCAATTCAAAATTACGTATTCACTAATTATTATATGGGTATTTATTTATTAGTTATATCACTAAAAATAATATTTTGATCTTAATTATATGAATTTTAAAAATTAGTCATTAAATTAAAATTTTTAAAAATTAGGTACTAAATTTAAAAAATCTCAAAAAATTAGACACTTTCAAATTTATTATCTTTTATTTAGTTATTATATAATTTCTTTCTTATAGGAATAATAAAAAATAGTTAATTTAAAATTTATAGATTAAATTTGAGTTAATAAAAGTTCTAATTCAATATTATATAAAATAATATCATTTTAATCTCAATTTGATCAAAGTTTCAATCATTCTTATTTTCATTGTAATGATTTAATTTTTATTAATTTGTTATTCTAAAATAGCGTCATATTAAATTTCAATACCATATTATTTAAATAAAAATAATTCAAATATAACGAAAAATATATGATAATTAAATAATAATAAATAATAACTATCAACATATAATAATTTAAATCACAAATAATAATACTCGTACATTTAACCTTAGAATCAAATCGAATTGAGGGATCGACATCATCATTATCACACTTATTTCGAGTCTCGCATTAAAGCGAGGATTGGTGAGGTCTGATAGTATGTAGCCTTATCCTTATAGAGTAGAGAGATTGTTTTCGATAGACCTACATACGAATGAGATAATAAAAAATGATGCAGATTATAAGAGTATATAAAAAAATGATATACTTAAAAAGTAGATAAATAAAATAAAAGAAGTAAATAAATAAATAAATCAAATCAAATCAAATAAGATATCTGATATGATGCTCATATATGCTAATAAATAATAATAATAACTAAAAAAAACTACAAATCGACTAGAGTTGATACAAAATTAAAAGAAAAGTTATTAATAAAAAGATAAATATACTTAGAAAAAATGCAAAGTTCTATTCATACTTACTATGTTGCAAATGTCTCCTCACCATTTTTTAAAATGTGCATGTCAATATTATGTAATGATAATTTTAATCTACTATGTATCTTTTTTATTTTATCATATGTCTCTGAAAAGACAACTAACAATTTAATAATAATAATTGAATAAGCTATTTAAAAAGACTCTCAGTTACCTCGCTATATCGACAATGGAATCTAAATCATAGATTCAAGGTAGAAGTTTTCAGTAACTTTAGTCCACTTTCCTTATAAAACACTCTTAATATATTGCAAAGAGAAAGCTTTATTTTGAATTGAAGATATAAAAAACCAACCTTCTTTTTTTTTTCCCTGTTCTAAGCTTTTGATTCCCTAGCAATTGTCTAAAGTCTAGTTATGAGACACCATTTTTGGGGACCAATTCGTTTGATGTCACTTTCTAATTTTGGCTTTTGTCCCGATACTTGAGTCATTGTCACTTTCGTTTTCCGACAACTCTGGGGGACCTCAGTCTGCTTCTTTTGTTTTCTTTAAGATTGTCATTACATTATGATAAGTATCCTTACGAATGAAAACGACTTTCTTTTTTTTCCCTCAATCGTTTATTTCCTGAGATTATTCTGCGAAAGTATTGAACTTCGTAAAAGCATGAAATTAAAAAGATCGGTGATATTTTATTACTTTTTCCTTTTAATAATTTACAAATTACGTATTTTAATAATTCATTTAATGAATTAATTAATGAATTTAAATTAACTAGGATTATTAGTACTTTATGTGAAAGGCCTAATTTTAGTTAATTCTTTCAACGTAGCATTAGAGCCTATTTGATTTGATAATTTGAGGCGATGCTCAGCTTAACAGATGTTCAGCCTTATTTTGAGCTGAGAGGGATGTGTCAAGAA